>BQNB010084328.1:2733-26222 GCA_026074375.1 Tanacetum coccineum
TTCTTGTTGAGCTTCATCATCTTCATCAACAAGTTGGAAAGAAGGCTTTCCTTTTCTAACTTTCTGTGGAGGCTTACGCTTAGAAGGTTTCTTTGTCGGAGACTTAGGTTGTTTGGATGAAGGTGGCTTGGTTGGTTCAGGTGGAGCACGCTTTGTTGCACGCTTTGTTGTGGGCTTGCACTATCCTGTGGTGTTTTCTTGGGTGGAGCATGCTTTGTTGCAAGTTCAGGTTGCTTGCTTGCACTATCCTGTGGTGTTTTCTTTGTATTCTTAGCAACCATTTCCAGATACTTTGGATAGTACGAAGATTGTTGAATGGCTTGAGTAATCAATTGTTTGGGAATCGCCATTCCAAACACTTCATCTGTTTCACCTTTCGAGATAAACTTGAGATTACCTAGCAGAAAGTCATCTCCTGGAAGATGACAAGGAGACTCAGGTCTTTTATGTACATCACTGGTGCTCCATAAATAGTAGATTATCATCTTAGTAAACCCCCGTAAGGAATGAGGAGAGGAACTGCTTTCTTCTTAGGGTCTTTTAGACTGGCTTTATGACTTGCCTTGTGTGAGAAGAATGTCTGAATCCCTTGAGTAAACTCTTCCCATAACAGTTCTGCATGATCAACATTAGTTTGAGTGACAATGCCCCACAACATTTGTAGCACTGGGTGTCTTGGTTTGTCACTACCAGATGTCTTTCCGGTTAAGCACTGGTTAATCATTGTTAGAATTGCTCTCCATGGCTGATATACATAATTCACACGTATATTGGAGACAAATTCTACAGGTTCAGGGTACCCCAGCTGATTTACAAAATCAATCACCGTGTCACCAGTCGGAGGTAACTCAAATGGGTGAGCTGGGTCGACTGGAGTTATGTCTAAGGCCTTTCTAAGAAGATCAGCACTTAGATTGAACCATTGTTCATCAACTTGACAGCTATAAACCCCAGTCTTCTCGTCATACTTCATAGAGTTCCAGAACTGCTGAATGTAGACTGCAGGAACACTAGCAGAGGCAGAGAAAGCTCTGAAGAAGTTGGTGTTACACAAGATGTCTACTGATATCTGAAAGATAGGGTTCTTCTGTATCTTTTGAGCATCAAAAAGAAGATTGCTTTTCCCGATTTGTAACCATTGAGAGCGAGGTACAATCTGCTCATATGTTCTTGCTGGTGCTTGAGCGGGAACATTTTGCTCTGCCATCGTATTCTGCATAAGAGTAAGCAACAAAGGAAACAAGCATGGCAGAGGAACGATGTTAGAGAGAGGAGTCATGACATGCCTAAACTAATTAAGGCAGAATTATCCAACATGATCAATTACATCTTAACTAAGCCAGGGTGGGTGTTTAGAAATGTAACTCGATCATTGTAATGTGCCTCGATTGATTGATGGACTTAACGGGTCACATTTCTAAAAATAAACCCAAACCGCCGCCTAGCAATTAGACAACCCGCCGTGAGGTGGATTGAGCAAACCGCCGCGAGGAAAGGCATCAACCCGCTGAGAATATTTTGACAATATTGATTAAACCATCGCTGTAACTAAAATTTGAAAAGGGCGGGTTGATTATTTTAATATTATAAAACATTCGACCAAACTGCTGCGAGGCAGCGGGTTACCTGCGCGAATAAAATAATGCCAATTAGGGCAACTCGCCTTCATCAAACGGCCATGAAGCAACTCGCCATAGTTAATAATAAATATCAACGTGTCGGGTTGACTTTTTTAATAATAAAATATAACTTTCAACCAAACCGCTGCTATGCGGCGGTTTCCCTGAAATAATAAAATATTATTAAAATCAAACCGCCACCAAGCATCTAAGCAACTCGCTGTGATGAAATACTACTTATGAATCGACACACATTCTCATTTGGCAAACCTAAACACAACCTAAAGCATTCCTAATCATTCCTACGCATCAGATACACACTAGTAACATCCTTAACCACAAATCAACGGCATATGACTTTCTAATAGTCAAACCGCCACCTAGAATTCGCATTAGGCACACATATGTTTGCAAAATGGATAAACAGATATATATACTTGATCACAAGCCCATTCCGCACCTTTCCCCTCAATCAATTTTAGTTTTCAAACAACTTATAATTTTCGAACCCTAAATTTGAAATCTAGCTATTCTACTCATTTTAATGTGTTTAAATTCGATTCCTTGAATGTATATATACATTAACATGCATAGAACAAGATTTGGTGATTACCTTTGCAAGAAAAACACTTGAAATCAAAGATTGGGAAATGGTTCTTGGCGGCGAGTTGCGTGCGAGTGTGTGTGTTTTTTGTTTGACCAAAATTTTGAAAGTTTGACCAAGGGCAACCCGCCGCCTCCTTTTATACTCTAACTTTTGAAATTTGGCAGATTCAGTCCCTGTGGTTTCCATCTTCTTTTATTTTCATGTTTAAGCATTCCTAAGGTTGTCCAAAGTTTGAGTCTTGGCAGATTTAGTCCCTATTGATTAAACTAAAATTATCTACAGAGAGTCTACTTTCAAACCCCATAGGTTTCATGAATTAAACGTAAGTGCAAGGTATTTAAATAATTCATTTCTAGTTTCGTTGTCAAGGATGAGTTTTTAGGTCAGATTTAGGTCAAGTTGTGAGAAGTAAAAACCCTATTTAAATTATTAATTGGACTTAACCCTTCTACAATAGTTAAGTTTATGTGTCTATTAAATATCCCCTAAAGTAAATTAATTAATTCGAAGTCTAAGTATGATTTTTAAGCCTAAAAGTTTTAGTGCGCAATTAGACTCGAATTGGGACTGTTTTGAAGTTTAATTTTCTTAAGAGTACTTGTGTATGTAATTGGATTTTGGGAGTCACAAGGTAGTTAATATACTCATTAATAAACATAGGTGATTTTTGGTTTGAATTTTGGAGGTCATTAAGTCAGGGTTTTGAATGCGATAAGTCACGTCAAAATTTTGCAGTTTGGTACGAATTGTGATTAACTAGTGAAACTTGTTAATGAAGTGGTTAAGGTTGGGTATGGTGTCAAGGTGACCCATGGGGTTAATAAAACATCTTATACATCCATCATATGAAAGTTACATGTACATTAAGCTTCCGGCTTAGTAGCGTGTAACACGAGATATTTTTTTGCTTAGATTTATGCTAGTTATTTGTGAAGCCTTGTTGGAAGTTTTGAGAGCTAAGCAAAGGTGAGTTTCATAGTCCCACTTTTAAATGTTTTTACATAAAAAAATAAACATTGGGATGGAAATGATGCAAAGATGTTTTGAATGTGTTAAATCGCTGCGATTATTTGGTTTTACTTGAGGCATGAACGTTTATGTGGTTATCATATGTAGTATGCTTAATGTTGTTATGATTTCTGTGTGGTTCCGGTTAGAGGGTAGTGCTTCTACCTATTCCAAATCTAATTGGAGGATTGAAATAATACTCCCAATACATATAACCCCCCCCCCCCCCCCCCCATATCACTTAATATAATACAAAAAACCCTTTTTTTTTTTTCATTTACCCCCCCCCAACCACCTTTCTGTTCCGGTTAGAGGGAAGTGCTTCTACCTATTCCAAATCTAATTGGAGGATTGAAATAAGATCCCATATCTGTGTGAGTCCGGTTGGAGGGTAGTGACCCTACTCATTCCAAATCTAACTGGAGGGTTGAAATAATACTCCATTCTGTGTGGTTCCGATCGGAGGGTAATGGATTACCCCAGGTTTGTTATGTGGATCGTGGGCACGTTCCGTCCCGTTATGATTGATTGTGAATTGTTTGAGAGTTTATGTGATAACTAGCTTAAATTGTTCTGCCATGATATGTTATGATAATCGTAGCAAAATTATTTTAATTAAAGGTTTATTTGGTGTCTTAAACCTATGACTCTCACCAACCGTTGTGTTGACGTTTTTAAGCATCATTTTCAGGTGAGCTTAATGGTGCTAAGTTAGAGCGAAGTGGCTAGAAGAGACCGTAGGATGCTTGGAGTTTATTTATGTTTTCTGCTTGAATAAATGCGTTAGCATGAATTGTTTGGATTATGTTTTGCATGTCATTTATTGACGAGACTTCTTTCTCATTAATAAAGACACCATTAGGTTTTGGGTATTGTTATGACACTTTGTGTCTTTGCTTTACTTTAGTTTTCATTTTAGTATTCTCTATATAGACACCATGTGTTGTGATGATATCCATTCTTGTTTACGCCTCGCGTTTCCGCCTTGGCGGGGTGTGACAGATTGGTATCAGAGCCTATGGTTATAGAGAACTAGGTGGTTGAGCCTAGACTATAGCTTAAGGGTCCCTCATATAGTTGCATTTTAGGGCATAAGTGTTTGTGTACGTATATACCGTATGTTTCTGCTACCTAAAAGCTTTGAAATTCTTTCTATTTTAAATTACTACTATATAATATGAAATATATACTTTTTCATTATGGGGATCTAATAATATATACCCCTTTGTTATTATTTTAGTCATGTCTTCCCCTACCCCTAGGAGATATCGTTGGGAGATTGTTTACCTCACTGGACCCGCAGAGTTGGGTGACTTTTGAGAGAGAAAATTCAAACCCAAGCGAGGCCCAACGTAAGTTTATTTGTTTCTACCCCCCCCCATATTTTTATCTTTATTTTTTTTTATTTCGTTTTCTACCTCAATGCTTTGCTATAACCGAGGATTGCTTTTATATTTTAGGTCACGATGTGACTTCTGTTTTGTTTGGTCGATTGGGATTTTATGTTTCGTTAGGTGGATTATCATGTTTGAGTTATATTTGGATTATTATTAATTAGACTATGTGTGTGGATGTGTGTTTCATTGAAGAGGTGTGTCTTGGAGTAAGTACGCGGTGCAATAGGTGCAATATAATTTTGTCATGAACTAATTATAAAGGTGTCACACACGTGGACTTGTGACTTTGATTGCATTGATCATTGTTGCTTGTATGTATTATGTAAGGATGTAAGGATGGATAGCTATGTGGATAGTAGTGTAGATGTGATGTGAGATCCTGTTGAGAATGGTTGTATGGTTAGAGAATTCTTCTCTTAGCCGTTTGAGCGATTATATAGGATCGAGTTGAGTAGATGGTAAGGTTTCCTTTCATCTATCGTTTGCGGATACATCAGATACCTGTTGGTGTTGTCGTCGCGATTCTTAAGTTGGCTCGTTAGCTCATTGTTCGTTGAGATATCCAACGCTCGTGTTGGTATTCTAGGGTGTCATCATAGAACTAGTGTTCTATGTTCTCCGTTCGGCGCTTTGATTGTTTTCCTTTGTCTTAAGGTGACGATACTTTTTGGTTTGGTTCTAAGACCGTTGGTATGGATGAGTTCTCATGGTTTGTTTGGTTTGCTAGAGTTCCTGTCGTGTTCGTTTTCAAGAAAATTAACATTTTTGTATTGGAATCCTTAAGGTATTTTGGGAGTCTATTTTGCTATCATGATGTTTTTTGTTGTGAGTCATAAATTCCATTTGAAAGTAAGTTTGTTGTAGTCGATACCATATTGTTTAGGTGTTAAAAACTTCTTAAAAAAAGAATTATATAAATAAAATGCAACACCTTTTTTTTAAATCATCTTTTGAGTTCTTTTATGAAAACCATAATTAAAATAAGTTTATGAAAATTTTATTTAAATTTATTTTTACACTTAAAATTATTTGCATTATTAACTAAGGTGATTTTATTGTTTTAAAATGATTGGTATAAGGTTATGAGGGAAAGTTTCCTTGGGTAAAAAATTGGTTTTGGTACAAAGGTTCTTAATCTTTTAAATAATGGGTCGTGGTACGTGGTATTATTCATTGGATGTTTCTGGCATCGTTGATGCGTTTGTTAGGTCTGAGGTTCGTTCGTTATGTCGATGTTTATGTTCGGTTGTTTCTTCTTTTGGGATTGTGTGATTTTTGGTCCTATACCAATGGTGCATGAAATATGATGTTTGGGTATTTCTTCATGGCGTGGTTCTAGAGTTTATGGTAGGTTTTACCCCTCATCGTGGAATGGGATTTCGTATGGAATTAGTACAAGGAGCGACGCCGATTTGTGAAGGCTCGTGTCATTTGACGCCTTTGAGAGGCACGAGTTGTTGGAATGATTGCAAGAGTTGCAAGGTGAGGGTTGGTTCGAATGGTAACTTGTTGTGGGAAGCGTCTGTATTGCTTGGTAGGAAGTAAGGTGGGTAGTTTGAAATGTGCATAGATTATCTCGAGAAGAGTGAGATAGAAAATTCGTATGTGATGTCACCAATGGAGGGTGCACGGGGATGACGTAGCTAAGACTGTTTTTAGGATGCGTAATGGTCACGTTGAAGTTTACGGCTATGCCTTTTGGGTTAACCAATGCACCAGCGGCTTCCATGGAGTTAATGAGCCGGGTGTGCATGGCCGTATATAGACAAGCTAGTTAACGTATATATTCGGACGATATTTTAAACCGACCCGAAGTCTAAGGAGGAGTACGAGTCGCACGTGAAGATGATCGTGGAGTCACTGAAGGAAGAGAAGATGTACGTGAAGTTTTCCAACAACGTAGAAGCGGAGCAAAGAGGAAGCTATCTAGATGTGGAAGGAATCAATTGGGTAATGAGCCGATCTTGGCATTACCGGAAGGAGCAGACGATTTCGTAGTATATTATGACGCGCGAAGTAAGGATTTGGAAGCATGCTTGGAAAAAGGGAAAAGGTGATTGCTTGTACGTCGCGACAATTGAAGGTTCTTATGAAGGATGTTGACTAAACGTGGTAGGTTTTGCCTTATAATGCTAGAGGCATTAAGTGAACGAGACATGGAGAGTAATCTATACGGATCATGAATTCCTCCAACACGCTTTCAATCAGAAGGATTGAATACGAGGTAGAGTCTATGGATGAAGTTATTTAGTGAGTACGGTTTTGAGGCCAAGTACCATCTGGGAAAGGCAAATGTAGTTGTTGAATCGTGGAGTAGGAGAAAGAGTGAAGCCAAGAATAAGTTCTAGATTGACGTATGACGATCCAAGCTAAGATCGAGAAAGGATGTTGGTGGCATAAGATAAGATGTCCAAAGCAAAGAACGCGTCAACATAAGATATTGCGTGGCTTAGACCAACGAGTATGAAAAGAGATGGAGAGTGGTTCATATTGGCTTAGACCAACGAGTGTGAAAAGAGGTGGAGAGTGGTTCATATTGGCTATTGAAGAGGCGTATATGACAAAGTATTCTATCCATCCTGGAGCGGATGCGACTTAGTGTGGTCTTAGGTTTTCAAATTGGTGGTCGAGTATGAAGAAGAATATAGCTAGTTGCGGTAGCAAGTATTTAGCGTGTTCGAGAGTGGAAATTGAGTATCAAGGGTCTTCAAGATTGTTGCTACAACCTGAGTTACCCGAGTAGAAGTGGGAAAAAAATAACTAAGGATGTTATTGCTAAGTTACCAAGTTTGAGTAGTGGATACGATGCGATTGGGTGTAGTCAATGGACTGACTAAGTCACCCCATTTCTAGCTATGCTTAGGACGTGTTTGGTGGATGTTAGAGGTAGTTGGGGTACTTATCTTTTCGTGAGATGAGTTTTTCCCTAAGGTGGGGATTATCATTCGAGTATGGGTGTGCTTCATTTGAAGCATGGTATGGAAAGGAATGTAGGTTACCGTTTTATGGGCCGTAATTGGAGAGAGTGAGTTGAATGGATCGAATTTGGTACAAGAAACAACCAACAAGATAGTGGTAATACAGGAAAGGCTTGAGGCAGCCAAATTTGAAAGAGTTAGCTTGGTAGTAGAGGGAAACTTTTGAATTAATGCTGGTAGGTTATGAGTGGTTAAAGGTCTCACCTTAGAGAGGTGTAGTACGTTTGGAAAGAAAGACAAGTTAGAACCGAATTATGTAGGACCATTTGAGATCCTTAGATGGATTGGCCCTATAGTTCGGTTGAGAATTTCTGTCTTATGAGCTGAGTATCTACATTTGTCGTAAGCAAGATATCGTTAGACGTATTAGTTAAAGATGAGTACGTAAGGTTCTTGGTAGACCTTAGTACGCCCTTTAATGTTTTGTGTGGTGTTGGATTAAATTTATTTTATGAATGAACTCGAAGTCGAGTCAATTCTTCAAAAACGTTGAGCTTTGTAACAACTTATAACTTGGTTTCAAGACAGTTCTTGTTTGATGAGTTGCGAGGCCGGGTTGTAAATGACGTTGTTATAATAACTTAAGGGTTTTGATGAGTTTTCTCGATGACGAGTGAGGTTCATTTAGTGGATGTTTCTTTCGTTAGGGGTTGTTGTGTTGCTAATTGCACCTTTGTTGGGGTGAGCAAAGTCATTAGCAGTTGGATGAGATTGAGGTTGACAAGACTCTTTGTTTTGTCAAGGAACCGTTGATGTTGTGGACCGAGAGGTCATGAGTAAAAGCATAGTATGATAGCATTAGTGAAAGTTCGTTGGGATTCGAAGCGTGGTCCTGAGCTTACTTGGGAACGCAAGGATCAAATGAGGTCTAAGTGTCCTCAGTTGTTTGTCGATAGTGCTAATGCCTCGAGTAGTTAAATCTCGGGACGAGATTTTCTCAAGGTGGGGATACTGTGACAACCGTGGCTTGAGCAGGTTGGTCAAACCGTAGTGTTGACCTAAATATCTGTTCTATAAGTATGGTTTATGGTTATATGTGATCATATGTATTTATGTGTGTTTGTATGTGTTTATGAGGTACTGGTAATCAATCTATTGGGTGTGATCATCTCAATGAGATTGGATTGATGGTGAAGTTTGTTGAGTTCATTTCGTTCACTTTTGAGTGACGGGGAAATGATTATTGAGATTTGAGCGTTTTCGTGTTAAATGTGTAAGTATTATTACGTATACGTATTTTTATGTTAGTAATTTAAGATAAGTTTAGGTTTTAGAGGTTAAGTTAAGAGAAATGAGATATTTGATGGAGAAATTTCATTTTAATCACTTATAGTGATAATGGAATTGATTGGGTATTTTGAGAAATTTGGTTTGGTTAATAAGTGTTTGTCTAGGTGATGGATTAAAATGGGAAGCGTGTCAATTGTGAAAGAAATGAGTTTGTGAAAATATGAGAGTTTTTGGTAAACTTTCCATATATAGAAAGTGAATTTGGAAATGAAAAGTTATTTTTAGAAAGTAGTTTTCAAGCAAAATGGTTTAACAAATTAGCTTAGGTTTTTATAAAACTTAAGGTATAAAGATAATTAATTAAGTAATAAAAGAAAAGAAAAAAAATTATGGATGAATAGTAAAAACGGGAATAGTAAAAAAAAGAAAAAAAAGAAAAGAAATTGTATTTGGAAACAAATTCTAGTTGGGCTTTATCTATAATTAATATTGTATGCTATAAATACAAAAACCAAAACCCAAATCCCACCCCATATACTTGTTCGACCGGTTCTAAGAAGAGAAGAAGAAGAAAAAAATTAGGGATCTTTCCAAGGTAAGTTTTCTAGTTTATGTTCAATCCTAATTATAATTCTTCAATTCTAGTAACTTAATTATGATGGATTAGAGTTAAATTAGGTTTTATTAATTAGGGTTTCATGTTTTCTGTAAATTAATGTAATTAAACTAATTAGGAATGATTAGGGTTAATTAGAAGCATGATGGTGTAAACAGTTAGGGTTAATTCGCGTTAAATCATGATTTAAGTTTGAGCAGAATTTTGGGTCGAGTTGTTCAGATGATATCTCATGATTGGTAATGATATTTTTGATGAATCTTATGAGTTTTGATAAGTTCAGAGAGTCTATTTTCTAAAAAATCCGGCCTCGAACGATTTTGAGTTCGGGAAGGCCTTCAAAAGTCTTTTGCAAGAAAAGTTGTCTGACCAGTAAATACGGGTCAGATTTGGGTCTAATTTCGGGGAGTAAAACCCCAACTTAAAATTTTAATTGGACTTATCCCTTCTACAGTAGTTAAGTCTTATGAGTCTATTAAGGATCCCCCAAAGGAATTTAATTAATTCGAAGCCTAAGTATGCTTTTTAGGGTCATACTTTTTAGTGTGCGATCAGGTCCGATTTAGGACAGTTTTGGAGTTTGATTTTATTTGAGAGGGTTACACATGCAATTGATGATTGGGAATCACATGTTAGGCAGTAGACACATAAGGGATCATGTATGATTTTTGGTTAGAATTATTGGGATGTTTAAGTGGTGCTTTTAGGTCGTATAAGTAGGGGTAAATTTCTGCTTAAAACCAGAAAATGCAAAGAGTAACATTTAAGTGTAAATAGTAAATGTAAGATGTGGTAGGGTTTCAAAACTAATATAGGACTATGATAGATATTTTAGGCATCCATCATAGTTGAGGTTACATCATATTGGGTTGAATGCCTGATTGATGGTAACTCATTGTGTGTTGTATTGTTTAGATTGTTCGTGAATTTGTGTGAAGGTTGTGGATCTTGGAAACTAGCATCAGGTGAGTGTCATAGCCCTATCTTTTCTAAGATTTTTCATTGGGGTGGAAACGATGCTTGAGTATGTGATGTTTTATTACTGTGATATTTGATGGTTGAGCTTAAAAATGCATGTGCTGTGTGGCTATTACTTGCTATGTGTTTGTATGAGTAGACAAGTGGAGCCGGGTTGGCTTGGATCGTGGGATCGTTCCTTCCCCACTTGGGTTGAGCCGAGCTATTTTTGAGTTGAGCTATTTTGTTTGAGCTATATTGATTTGAATTGTGTTGAATTGAGCTGATTGATTTGTAGTATGTGATAGTTCATGATATGCCATGCAACTGTTTAATCTTATCACAAGTAAGTTGGAATTGTTTTGAAATGTTTAGAGGTTGGTGTCTAAAACCTATGAGATCTCACCAACCTAGTGTTGACCATGTCAAGTTATCTCAGTATCGAAATTTGATGTTAGGAGAGGTTGCTAGTGAGACCATAAGAAGCAAGTTGAAGATCTATGATTTTGCTATGCCCGTTTTATTTGAGCAATATGTTTGATTTGATTTCTAGACTTTGTTTTTGATATTAAATAATACTTGTATGGATGGTATTCCTTTATCATTCATATTTGGATCGTTGGTTTTTTTGTTGGATGTTATCATGACAACATTGTGTGCTTGCATTTATTTAACACTAATTAGTATCCTCTATAAAGATACCATGAGCTAGTTAATATCTATTCATGTTATTGCCTTGCGTTTCCGCTTAGCAGGGTGTGACACATAAGACCCTAGATGCTCTACTAGTGCTAAATGTTATTGTGTGTTGTTGTTTGGTACAGTGATGAAGAAAAAAAAAAGGGAGGGGGGGGGGGGGGGGGGGGGGGGGGGGGGGGTATATATGGGGGGGGGTTTTTTTTGTTTGGGGGGGGGGGGGGGGGGGTGGTTTTTTTTACAAAGGGAGAGGTCACAGGTTCGACCCTTGTGGCCTCTCCTTTTTAACAAACATTTTTAAAAAAAATTTCTTTTTAAAAACTTATAAAATAAACTACAATAACAAACTTTAAAAAACCAACTTTTTTCAAATCATAACAATAAGCCAAAAATAAGCTTAAAGAAAAGTTGGCAGTTTTAGTTTTTAGACTAAGTAACAAAAGCTAGTTAGTTTGGCTTATTTTTAATCCAAATAAGCAACAAGTAAACAAAGAAGCTGAAAATGGATGAACACCTAAACCTAATAAGCATTTATGAACAAAATAAACTAGTAAATAAGCTGGAAAGGATTTAAAAAGCAAATAAGACTTATGTCTAAAAAGTTGGTTAAAAACAGCCTACAAGGGCTACTTTAAGCTAATTTTAAAGAGCCAAAAGCTATCCTTATGGCTCTAAAAGCTACAAACAGGTAAAGTTGGAACTATGAACTTTAAGAAGAAAAAAAACATTTTGAAATTTGGATAAGTAATAAAAAAGGGACAAAAGGGCTTATGCAGCCTTGATTTAAAGCTAGTAAAAGCTAAAATGAAAACTAAAAAAAGTAAAAACATAACAAGCTAGATATCTAATGAGCTTAATCTAGCAATCTCAGACCTTAAATAAAAATTAATCAAACTTAAAATTGCTCTTGAAAATTGGATTTTAGAAACTTGAAAATAGGACTAGAAAGCATGGACAGATTTGACTATAAATCACACAAGTCAATTGCAAACTTATATAACTATGTCTACTGCATTTTGAGGCATAAACAAGTATGAAAACAACAACTAAGAGCACCTAATCAAATAAGCCATAATATGAAACTAAGAAAACCACAGATTAACACCATGTATGCAATGAACCTTAAACTTGATTTTTTTAACTTAAAGGACTTATAGAAAATGACTTTTAGACTGAATTTAAGCTTGACAAAAGTGACTTAAGGACCCAAAGACAGCTAGGACCTATTTTGACCCGTTTTGGACCCTTATCCCAAACACTCCCTTAAATTTCAAAAATTACTTTTGAGCTAAAAACAGATGAAGATAAAGCAAAACAAATTAAGAACATATTAAACTAAGAACAATTAAGCAATAAAATCAGAGAAATAAGCATTATTAAGCAGTAATTAAGCAAATGCATAAAAGAGACTTGAAAATAAAATTTGGAACTTACAAATGCCTTTGCACAAAACAAGGCTAATACAACCCTATTAAGCTCTAACCTACCCAGCTTATTTGAAATAAGCAGTCTAAATACCCATAAGCTCTTCCATTGTAAGCTTATCATCCAAAAAGCTAATAACACACTTCTTGATTCTAATGACTCAGAAAACTCACAAAAGCTAAATGAAAAGAATTTATAAGTAGAATAGTTTATAAAAGCTCATTAGAGCTTTTCAAATAGCTTTTGGGAACAGTTTATTCAACAGTAAAGCTTAAAAATGAGACAGAATTTAAAATAACTTTAAAACTTGAATTTGCATTAACTTTAAAAGGAGTACAAAGCTGTGAATTGAAAGACAATAATTTAAAGACAAGAAAACATAAATTAAGACATTTAAAGTAAAACTACTCCTAAGTTACTCTAGATATATTCTATAATGAAAATCCTAAACTATTTATATAAAAAACTAAAGTCTTGAGATGTGCTTGTTGTGTTTTTGTTGTGAGAGGCTTCAAGGTCTTCATCACAGCCCTTAAAATTTCTTGTTCACCAAGGTCTTCAATCTCAGCCATAGATCCATTTTGTCCAATAAGCTTGTGTAGGATTGCCAAGGTGGATGTGTCTTCTAGCTGGTGTGGGGTTTAGGAGGGGGGTGACTTTTATTTGTCGTGTTGCAGGGTTAGTGATAGAGATGGATGAATAGTAATTGTTCTTGGCGGGAATTGGGTTTTGGGGTTCTGGGTATTTAATTTGTAACGGGTGTTAGGGATGAGGGGTGTAAAGGTTTTTGGGTATAAGGGGCTAAAGGTGTAATGAAAAGGGACTAGTGGTGAAAGGGTGCAAGGATGGTGGGGACTGAAGGTGTTAGTCCTAAGGACTAACAATGCAAGGGGTAAAAGGTTTTGGGGTTAACGGCTGTTAAATGTTGTATTGGGCCTAGTTAAGTGTTTGGGCTTTCTATATCAAAGGGTTCGGGCCAGGTTTTAAATAAAAGGAAATTGGGCTTTTAAAAATGGGTTTTGGGCTTTTTATCATATAAGCTTTGTTAAGTCTTGGTATTAATAGCTTAATGGGCTGCCCTGACCCATTAGATGGGTGCGGGTTCGCCCATTAAGTATTTCTTCGGTTTTGGCTTCGTCTTTGACTTTAACTTTGTCGGGTTGACTTTTTGGTTGACTTTGACTGGTTTACGTTTTTCCATTCCGTGCTCGGTTTTGTCGTTTTTGGTTTTTTTGTCCTTTAGTGAATATCCGGTACCTGCACAGTATATAAAGCAAAACACACAAATATTTGGTATTTTATGTACGTTTTTAGTCATTTAGGCTCATTTTTATAGGCAAAAGGTATGTGTAATTAAGCACATACCATCCAACTATCCAATGGAATCAGAACGTTACTTGTTGAATTATCTAGGTCACCTGCTAGTCAACACAATCAATAAACCATTGGCAATGTCCAATTAACTAGTTAAGCCCAAATCGTATCCTAGACCCAGACTTAGAAGGACAATATTTGTGTAACTATGATTCTAGATGAATAGATTACTAATATGGAGAAGCTATCCCAGGACTCTAATCTGCTTGGTCCACTTCACTAGATCCAGTTGAAGGATAGGCCGCATATAAAAGCGCGTAAACAAGTATAAATTGATAAACATAAACAAGCACTCAACGATAAATCAAGAAATCGAGATAAACAAATACCAAACATTCTGATCTTCATAATAATGGCTAATACCTAAAGGTATTAGCCTTCAAACATCATAATAAATACAAGAGCAATTATTTAGCCAATGTAAACTAACCAAGTTAACGAATAATACCAAAAACTAAATGATTACTAAAGTATATGGAATTACACGTTGTCTCCTATGGGATTGATAACTTTGCTCGACCTCTTCTGCTCTTTTTCTCTTCTGAAAATCGGCTTTTGTGGTTAAGGTATCGATAATATGATTTAGCACCCTTAAAACTCGTTTTTAAGTTTTCTATTTATAAGGTCTAGAAGTCGGTTGGATACGGCGTATCCAAGTGTTGGATATGGCGTATTGGGGATTTCTTGGAGTAGGGGCCATGCTTGATATCTTCCAGAATAATATATTGATTCCATATCTTGAATACGGCTTATTGATTTTTATTCCTCTGTGGTCTTTGGTGAGTGCAAGCACGGATACGCCGTATCTTCCTTGATGGATACGGCGTATTGGTCTTTATAATAATAATCTTCAAAATATCTTCATTTAAGCTCCATAATGCGTGCCTTTTGCTAACTTTCACCAATTACTCCATAATTACTGTAATTCTCAAATATAAACGATTAAGAAACAATTCTTTGCAATAACTATACAAAATGGGTTAATAACATAGGATGAAAAATATGCTGTAAAATAGAACGCAATTTGATGTCATCGAAATGACACCCTACTTGAATCCTACTGTCCTCAAGAAACTTTAGAAGTTTAATAAAAATATATCTCTAAGGGGATATTTTCCGTTAAAGCACACTTTTTGATCTATTACAAGACCCGCAACCAAACACCTCACGAAATAGGAAGATAAAAACACTCAAATCACTCAACTAATCAATGTGGTAACATTTAGTGACTCACTCAATTGCTCGGTCGTGACGAGTATTCTATCATAAGCTTGGCAAGGATACACATCTCCACCGCTAAAGCTAAGGAGTAACAAGTTTATAAAGGTAAATATGGGTTTTTGTATGGAAAGGCATACGGTTTGATCATTCTACAATCTTTCACCAGAAGTACCACTCCAACAAGGCAGCTGAAGCACACATACACACCTGGAATGCCGGGATAGACATGTGTGTTCGATCACATCCCCATTTGAATTTAACCAACGGTTAGGATGAAGAATGATATAGGGTAGGAACCTTCTAACTTTCACCAAAAGTCGTAAACCAATGAGGTACAAGACATGCATACATGGCCGTAACGACGGAATAGACATGCATGTTCGTATGAATCCTCATTCGCGTAAAACCAGCGGCTAATCATCAGGTGAGAGGGAAGTAAATTATTGTTAAATAAAAATCAAGAAACAAATAGATTAAGACTTAAGATACAAGTTGCTAGACACTTATTTCCTGACTGTTACCATGATAAAGACACAACTATTTACAACGTCTTGATCATTGATCAAAAACAACAACCTAAGTTGGCGTTCCCGTAACGGTCAACTTCCCAATCTTCCCAAAACTTTACATACTCTACAAGGCAAGTGGCGATATCTTCCACTTTGTACAATACTCTACATCATTGATTTTTTTAGACGTATCAACGAATAATCGATCCTTCGTGTAATTCCTTCGGTAGTTGCGAAACGATTATCTTCAAACTTTCTTTCTCTTTTTGTATTTTTCTCATTTTTTCAATTTTTTTGCTAACTATACTTCAAATCTCGGTGTAGTTTCACCATCTTCACGATCATAATAATTCCGGATAATTTCTTCGATAGTTCCTTCGTCTTTGGATTCACCAATAATTGTGACGGTAGTAAAATCACATGAGCTTTGACTACTAATATACATTCCCATTTGCAATGCGCAAATTTCCAACCGCACCAAAGATAGAAAATGACACAAGACTCGGGAAATACAAACTTTACACTTTAAGCAACTAGCAACTGTAAATTAAACTTAATCTAACAGGGTAGGTTAAGGTGTAAGGGTGTAACGAAACAAATAGTTGGTGTAAATTCCTAAAGGATTGGCTCTACGGGTTGTTCTAATGGATCATCACTCTAAAGATGAGAGTGGAAAAGGGTTTAAATGGGAGGTTAACTAACCGGTGTAGTTAGTTAATAAGCAACATGTAAAGGCGATTTGGATGTAATCCTAAATTTACCAATTTAAACAAGTTACTCTAATTAAATCCATAGTACTTATCATTGCGGTCTCGAGTGATATACCAAGCCAAGTTCAAAAGTCTATAACATCACCGATGACTCATATTTTGTGGAATTTAGGTAAACATTTAGAAACAGAAATGTTAAATCCTCACAATATCTAACAAGGGTTATTGTGTGCGGGTTATGTATCAAGTAATTTTACAAAGAGTATGCTTGAATTTTTTTTTAAATTGAGCATAATTTAACCATTTTAGTGTGAAAATTAGGACAAGTAAACATTCTAATTCCATCCCCCCACTTAAATGATACAACGTCCTCGTTGTATATATAAAACATTAAATATGGGAATTTAAAAAGAATTAGAATGAGAAACTCCCATGATATTTGCTCGGTAGATTCTCAAGTTTGAGTTTTATTGAGCAAGAATTCGTATTGAACAGCCGCCTTGAAGTTTCAAGACTCCAACACTTCAAGATCTCTAGATTTTTAAATTCTCCACCAATATTCGTCGATATTTCTTTCACGAGGTCCTGTGTAAATTCTTAGAAAACAAATGCAATTCTATCTCCGTGTATTCGTTTGGTTAGACTCGAAATAAATACCTAAAACTGTACAGGAAGTCGATACGCTGTATCCATACCCCAGGATACGTCATATTGAAACGTGTATCGAATACGCTGTATTCGTTTAATGAATACACCGTATAGACTGTGCTGAAAATAAAGACTGGATAACGTCCAAAAGGTTAATACGCCGTATCCATGGGGTTTGGATACGCCGTATTGACAATCTGGGAAGACAGACTTGATAAAAATTGAAAATTACATTCCAGGTTGTCTCTCGGCAAGCACTTTTGTTTACATAAAAGTCTTTATGTTAGACTTGCCCCAATTTAATCCTATCCTTATAAAACAATTTGGGGTCGAACGGGATGCCAAATGGCACATACAAATTCTTGATTAGGAAAATGAATGGCATCCCTTTGTTAAGATGATTCCAAGTCATGATATTAAAATTTAATTCCTTGATAAAAGTTTCAGTTTTGAAAAATTTATTAGATGTATCATGACTTGTTTCCAAAAGCTTATTTGACTCATGTGCATAGGCACCAACATCGGTATTTATTACATCAGGTACGGTTTAACAAATAAATCTCTCGAAGAGTGTTTAATATCGACTTTATCATCATCATTGTCCTTATCCATTTTTAATTCATCAGGATAAATTACGTTAAAAGGAAATAAATCATTAAAGTTTAAAACGTTTTGTTCATCTTCATTACATTCGTACAATATTTGTGTAACTATGATTCTAGATGTATAGATTACTATATGGAGAGCTATCCCAGACTCTAGATTTGCTTGGTCCGCTTCACTAGATCCAGTTAAATGATAGGTTGTAACACCCCCAAATTGGGTCGCAGCGGAATAAGGGTCCAGGGCGTGTTACTTCATAGATCAATAACACAAGATATATATAGAACGACCAAAAAGTCGTTTTAAAACTGATACATTGGATTTAACAAATATTTGATACAAAAAGCCCGAAGCTTTAACTTGTTCCTTATTATTATTACAAAGATACTGGTTCACAACACATGAGTTTCCCAAAACATAATACGACCATATCTTTAGCATGACTTCTCAAAACAAAATCACCAATGTATCCTTGGCACCTTATGCTTACTGATCTCCTGAAAAACATTGCTTTAAAACGTCAACAATAATGTTGGTGAATTCATAGGTTTGATAAATCATAATATGCAGGACCGCAAGACTTTTCCCGTGATAATGCAACACATGCATACATCACAAAACCAGATTACATTTTTCCTAAGCTCATGACACTGAAGCTCGACGATCTTTCTTGCAATAATAATATTTATTGCAATTTCTGCCCGAATAGATGTCTAACCCGAAAACATCCCAAATTCGACATGCTATACGTTCGTTCTCGGTGATAGCTAGTCACCCGAACGGGGAGGTCGTTTCCCCAAATAGATCTATTCATAACATTCGCGCTCACATAATGTAATTAACAACTACATCTATGCAATTGACAGTTCATGATAAAATTGACAGTTCATGATAATGGGCTCAACTTGGGTTATCGCTACTTAGGCAAACATGTAATCAATATAAAATATCCACTTGCGTCCAATTTATAAAACAAAGCATGTTTCTACCCCATAGTTATAAATCATTGAAATCGTAAAAATGTGGGGCTATGAACTCACCTTGAGTTCTGATAATCCAAATATCACAGATAATGCGTCACGCAAATCGTCAGATGCAACCTATTTAAATTAAGGTCGTATAAGTACCATGTACTTCGATTAACTAACATCATATACAGGTCTATGTTAGTTACATCATACTATCGTTCGGGCTATCATAATTAAGAGGTCATGTAGTGAACGTATGAGGAGCTAGGACACTTTAAATCGTAAATCCAGCAACTCGTCGATACGCCACAACCGAAGAGAGCTCACTATGAAACACCCTAGTAATATAGTACTTTGATAACCACATATAATTCTATATAGCTCAATCACCACTATGGTTATGGTAAAATTATCATTAATAAGTAAAAAACGTTTATAATTATCGTGTAGAGTAAATATAGCATAACTTATGCGTTTTAAAGGCCCGATTTGACGTTTCTTATCCCACCTTTCGTATGGACGACGGAGTATCATAATTTGACATTTTCATATTTTTGACCCTCTGATGAACAGTACTTTTTACTGTTCACATCAGTTATAAATTTATTTTTATAGTTTTAGTTATCGCAAAACCCGTAAATGTCATATTTTATTCGTTATAGCTCCGTTTTTAGTGATTCTTTCGAGCACGTTCTCATTAGTGAAAATTCTATCAATTTATGAGGTTTACAAAAATATAACTTTCTCTTCTGTCATGAATAGTGTTTTACTGTTCATAGTTTTATAAAAATATTTTATAAACTTTTAATTACCGAAAACCCGCAAAATTCATAACTTATTCGTTATAAATTGAAAAATCATGATTCTTTATCAATTGTAGAATCCTAAAAAAAAGAATTATTTGTTTAAAAATACTAAACTAAGCTGTTTGATATAGTTTTATACAAGTTATTTTATAAACTCCGTTAATTAACGTATAACTCGTATTTATAACGTAACTTTTTCGTTATTAATCCGTTTGACAAGTATCTTACCTTTTCGGATCGTTGTGAAAAATGTATATATCTTATAAAAACATAAAATAAGTATACTTTTATACACTTTTGGACATAATGTTTGCATGACTTTCCTAAGTCCATTTTTGACCTTGTTTTTATTCTTTATTACCACTTATATTATTAAACATTTTACCACAAGTCTTACACTTATATTATGTCCATATACCATAAATATATTATGTCCATAGGTCCATCAATTCCTCATGTGTCCAAGTTTTATAAGTCTTTAATATTACTTATAAAACATAACTTTCATACTTACCATAAATCATATTTTACATAAGACTAAGTTTATACATAATAACCATATAAGTAGACAAGTCTTCTCATCTTGTGATATCCTTATTTTTAATAATCATATAACAATAATAATAGGTCCATAATTAACTTAACATGTCATTTATATTTCTTTCACTTGAAACATATTAAGAAACTATTATAAACCATAATTTGTAGTTAATCATTTTTACACCAAAATAACATGGTAACTATATGTTTCCCATCCATATAACATATATTCGTACATAACACAACATGAATATTAGTGTACAAAATGACCATTGCAAGTAAAAATTCCATTTACATGTTAAAAATCTTAAATGGTGATCTCAACTAAAATAGAAATAACATAAGCAAAGAAATGCAAACTAAAAGAACATAAAGGGTTTCTAGTAAGTCCTTATGAATGTATCATGATGAATGAACAAAGTATTCTAAACCCTAGATCAATGAAAACCCTAGCTTTCCAAGATAAAACCCTAGCTTCACTTTTCTTGATTAAAGCTTGAATATGGTTAACCAATGCTTGGAACCATCTTAGAATACCTTAGATATGATGTGTATAAGTGTGTATGGGTTGTAGAAAAATTGATATGGATTATCCAAAAGGGGTGTTTCTTGCCGTGGCCAAAAGAGGGACAAAGAGAGGAATTTTGTGATTTTTGCTAAGTGTTTTGAGTTCTATGTGTTATCTCTTATATGATACTTGTATTATATGGGTACTAGGTGGTCAAAAGGTGAAATAGTAGTCCAAGACAAGGTTCATGGTCTTAAGGAAGACTTGTTTTCATGTCTTGAGTCAAAGGAACATGGTATGGCCATGTTTAATGGAGATAGGATGTACAAAGACTACTTGGAAGAATTTTTCATATATTTCTTTGTATAAATTGCCATAATTTCGGCATATATATGATATATATGATATATTTTTGTAACTTTTATGTATTGGGTATAAATGTGGGTATTTGTTGAAGCGTAGAATTATTTTTGTGGTTCCGGGAATGCCTAAACGCAATTTATCGCGAAACGTATACACTTTACGTATCCGATAAAAATAAAATGAACAAAGACCATAATTATTCTCAAAATAATTATTTAATACTTGATTGATGTAAACACTTAATTGTTTGATGCCCGTTTACATTGAACGCTAATTTTTAGCTTACGCGATTTAGCTTAACATTTACGATTTAAAGCAAACGCGTACAATACAAAAGGTACATTGTGGATTTATCGACGTCGTCAATGACTTGAAAACACAGGGTGTTATAGACTTCCCCCGTTAAACGAGCCTTGTCCTCAAGGCTCACGATGCAGCACTTGACGACGGTGTGGTCTTGGTGAAGAGGTGTGGATATTTCTTCTTGAATTGGTCTTCACGTTCCCACGTGAACTCAGGACCTCTCTTGGAGTTCCATCGAACCTTGACTAATGGGATCCGGCTTCGCTTCAACCGTTTAACTTCACGGCCCACTATTTCTAATGGTTCCTCAACAAAATGAAGCTTGTCATCAAGATGAAGTCCATCCAACGGAACGGCTAATGGTTCGTCGGCATGACACTTTTTCAGGTTGGACACATGGAATGTATTATGAACTCTACTCAGCTCTTTACATTCCGACATGGTATATATCCGTTTGTTCGGGACCTTCGAATCTAGTAAGCGCTACTAGCCCGGATAGGGATAATTAGTCCTAATAGATCTATTTACAACATTCGCGATCACTTAACCAGTACGGTCGGTTAAGCAATTGACGGTTCATGATAATTCGGGCATTAGTGGTCTATTTCGCTACTTAGGCAACACGTAATCAGGAAAAGGAAACCTAAAGTAACTGTGTCCATAGTTTGAAAACAAGCAATGTTTCTCACCTAAAAATAGTAAAGTAAAAGCAGTAAAACATGGGGCTATGAACTCACCTTGATGTTGCAGAACAACTTGCAGAAATGCAAATAATAAGCACAGCACAAACAGAAAACGCAACGGCTCGACCAGAAGACGCAGCTTAACTTAACGGCTAAGTCTCACTAGGTGGATGAGTACATCAACGCCACACGTTGATAAAGGATTTGGATTTCAAGTTGTATGAGTTTGGTGGTTGGTTAAATAAAATAAACCGAAAGGTAAAAGCAAAGTATGTAATATAATCCGTATATATTACATATGAAAGACAAGAAAAATATATAATACATGGCGCGTATTATATATAAGAAAACGCAAAATGAGAAAGACAGATATTCAAGTATATAATATTTCGCAAGTATTTTATAAGAAACGTGAGAAAATAATTGTAACAATATAATCCGACACAAGTTTGGAAATCACCAAATACATTAATAAAGAGTTCTTGCATAAAAGTAAAAACACGTTTTAAAGTTACGAATTAGATAAATGACGTTTTTAAAGTTTTTACAAAAGTTATTATTTTGTTTATTAGTCGAGAATTATAAAATACTATTTTATAATTTAGTATTTCGTTACGCGTTTTAACTAAACTAGTTGTCTCGTTTGTGAAAGTATAGTTTTCGTTTGTTTACCGGGTTATTGTATCATTACAAATAAATAACCTTAAAACTGTATAACTTTGTCATTTTATCGGGTTTTTAAGGTAATAGAAATTTATAAAAATTTCGGCATGACCTATTCATTTATACAACGTTTTCCCTATTTACAAAATTTAACGTTTTCCCTTAATCAAATAGATGTTGCAAATATTCGTGTGTTTTAATTTATAACTAGACGAGACCAAATACTAACAACAATAAGCAAAACCAAACAAACCCTTATTAGGGGCTGCAAAACCAAACGCACCCTATGCGCTGTTAGAACCAAACCAAACACTCCCGTTGGAGCTGCTGTACCAAACGCACCCTTAGGGGTCGTTGGACAGCGAACCAAACGCCCTCTTAAGGCTGTTAAACACGGATCCAAACACACCCTTTGCTGTTACACGGCCAACCAAACGCCCCTTTATGGGATGTGTTATCCATAGAACCAAACGCCCCCTTTCGGCTTCAACTCGCAAAAACAAACACCCCTTCGGGCGTGTATACTAGCCGAAATAAAAAGAACAAAAAACATACTAAATCAATCAAGAATGAAACAAATTAAAACAAACACAACCACACAAACTTCTTATTAGTTTTTTACAAAAATAAAAACCATCCAAACTCATAAATAAAAAAAAGGGAGTGAAGGTGGTTGTGGTTTCTGTTGGCGGTTGAGCCGCGGTGGTGGTCGTGGTGGGGATAGCAGCGGTGGTGACGAGGGTGGCGGTGGCGTGATGATGGTGGAGCGAAGGTGGTGGTGGTGATATGGCTGTGAAGATGGTGATAGTGGCGATGTGGTGATGATGACATGGTGACGAGGGTTGTGGTGTTGATGGCAGCTGTGGGTGGCAGCGGTAATGGAGGCTGTGGTGGAGATGGCAGCGAGGTGGGGAGATGATGTTGATGATTTCTAGGTGGCGGTGGGTGGCTGGAAATCCGGCCGGAATCTGGCCAGAAAGAGGGGGAGGCGCCGGAAAATAGATGAGGAGGGGAGGAGTGTGTGTTGGTGGCTAGAGTTATAATGGATGAAACCCTA
>BQNB010084329.1:0-28784 GCA_026074375.1 Tanacetum coccineum
TAATATAAAACTATTATTTTATGAAACGAGCAATAAATCTGAATAAAATATTACCTTCAGAAAATACGAGTTCTCACAACACTGAGTAATACAACGTAACTCCTTTAAGTGATAGTTGTCTAGGTCTTCATCCAACCACCCCTTGACCGCTGGAAACTAGATAATCCAAGTCTTAATCATAACTGTATACGTTCAAGCAAGTCATCAATCGATAGAAAATAGAAGAAAGTCTCGATGATAAAATAAGTATACGCCTCTGTAAGATTCAACTTTAATCGCAAATAAGGGATACCAAATCAACTCCGTGATCACATGTCATCGTAATCTGAATCACTAGCCATTTTGTCATTTAAGTGAATCTTTTCAGGATCGTTTTGGGATTAAGTGTTGTTGTTTGTGTGGTGTGTTGTTATGGTTGATTGTGGTGTTTTATAAGTCCTTGTGGATGGTTTAGGTTAATGGTTTGTTAAGGTTTAACTTGTGTCGTTAAAAGTCCATGGAAACGAGATTTGTTAATGTGAAAAGTTAAGCAAACCGCCTCCAATAGTAAGCCAAACCGCTGCCAAAAATTAGGCAAACCGCCTCTTCTTTTTGGTCAAACCGCCACCTGTTTTGTGGTCAAACCGCCACCTGTTTTGGCAACTCGCCGTGTATAATGGCAAACCGCCAGCTAAAATTTAATTATATTTTTTAATCAACTCGCCGTATAACCTATCAAACCACCGTCATATATAAGCAAACCGTCGTGACCTTTGGCAAACCGCCGGCTAATAAAATTGATTATTATAATCAAACCGCCTTTGACCTGGTCAAACCGCCAGCTACTTTTTCCTTAAAACACGGATCTTGTCCCCTCTTTTTGTCAAACCGCCACCAAGAAAATGATTTTTTATTCAAACCTCCACGAAGAACATCAAGAACGAAATAAGCAAAATCAGCCAAATAAGCTATTTCACTTCTCAAATAAGCTATAGGGGCTTAATACTAAGTGATTAGAAGAGAATAAAACAAGAAATAACAACCATATCTTCGCGAATCATCAAATTCGAGCCAAAACCACCACTTAGAACACATAAAAAAGTCAACCATTTTTAGGCTTAAAATTCGAACTAGATGCTTATGAATCACTTTGAATGGTAACAATCTAACCTTTTTAACATGTAGATCAAGGAAAGAACAAGATTAACAACCAAATAAGCCCAAAAAAATTTGACCCGTGGGCTTTTTCCACAAAATAAGCCATAAAAATTTGAGCTTATACACCACATAATCAGTAGTTAAACAACACGGATTCCCCCTGTGCTCTGATACCAATTGTTAACATTAGATTCACCCTTATAACAACCGATCCGGAGGTATGGTAAAATGGAAAAGAAATTGATCCATGTTTATTAGAGAGAAAAGATAAGATATATGAGAAGTTGTGTGTGTGGTTTAGAGAAAAGAGAAAAACACACACACTCACACTTTACAAATGTGAACTTCTACCCCTCCATGGAAGTATGGTGGGGGTATTTATAGTCTCGGGCTTGACTAGCTAAACTAACCCGACACGACTATAAATGATAAATGTAATTTCGGATTAGTCACCATATTTTAGGGCTAACAATCTTCCCCCAATATGTGGACATACGGAATTACTTACAATGTTCCTATCAGGTACAAATACAACACAAATAAAGTCTTCCAAAGCTGAAGATGTCTTCTGAGTTCTCCTGGTCTTGAAACTTGTACTCCAGCTTGGATCTTCAGTGTCTTTACTTGTACAGGAACCATTGTAGTATGCATGAGTTGGATTAACTTCCCCCCAATCCATGCAGCATGTCTTGAAAAGCTTTCTTCATAGACTCCTTTTTGTCGAAGTTTCTGAATCAGCTTCCCCCCAAACCAACATCCCTATCTTGAGCAGATTCTGAAACATTGATGTAGCTTGAACAATCTTCTACTTGTCATCAAAGTGCACATCGGAATTTTGTAGAAGTCAAACCACACCAACGACCACTGCTTCTTGTCATTAGGGCTTGGTGAATATTTGTTCGGGGGTGCATGCGATAAATCAGCAACTGTTCTTCTCACGTTTGCAGAATACTTCACAAACCATTCTAAGTGAAGTAGTATACACTACTTCCCCCTGGAAGTTGACATGGTAACATCAAAGTCAATTAAGTCCCGAATGTACACATTTATAACAACCGATCCGGAGGTATGGTAAAATGGAAAAGAAATTGATCCATGTTTATTAGAGAGAAAATATAAGATATATGAGAAGTTGTGTGTGTGGTTTAGAGAAAAGAGAAAAACACACACACTCACACTTTACAAATGTGAACTTCTACCCCTCCATGGAAGTATGGAGGGGGTATTTATAGTCCCGGGCTTGACTAGCTAAACTAACCCGACACGACTATAAATGATAAATGTAATTCCGGATTAGTCACCATATTTTAGGGCTAACATTTTGATATCATCAAACATCAAGGTGTAAAGGAATTACCACTTTATTATTTCATGTATAACTTTATTTTACATATCTTACATCATTAAAACTTTACAAGTGTTGACACTTATGCTACGTGTCTCGTGGTAGGATTCTAGATAAAAGTAATAAATGACAGGACAGTAGCTTGGTGTTTGGGGTTTTTAAACTTATGAAGTGGGTTTCAGAAGATCCTTCATATATAACTGGTGGCGAACTTGAATATCCTTGAGAGTTGTTTCTAGGGTAGAAATCCTAAAGTAAACAAAAGCAATCTTGTCTCTTAGTAAGTAGGCTCCCCTGTGGCCCTGTTATTTGCTTTTGAGCATTGATTTGCATAATTCCCTATCTCTCCACAGGCATTACAAGTTACGGATACTGGTTGTAAGTTGTTTCCAATGGTTGGTCTTTTGTTTTTGCAGTTCCTGGTCAGATGACCTACCCTGTTGCAAGTCTGACACTTGACAGTGCAAGGTCATATGTGATGCAGGGTGCACCTTTTACAAAAATGTCAATTTCCAATATACCCATTGGTGGCAACATAAGTCCTGAAGGTTTCTTGCCTTCTATTTAGTTGATGGTGTTCATGGTTACAGTTGTTATTGTTGCGGTTATCTTGGTAGTTGTTGTTGTTATGATTTTTGGGGTAGTTGTTGTTGTCGGTGGTGTTTCTTCTATCATCAAGCTTTTATTTATGAACATTGGCTTCTTGCGCATAATTGTGTTTTACTACCTGCTCCATCAACCTCTGGGTTATGGTATTGGCTTCCTCCATAGTTTGAGGCTTCGAAGCAGTAGCATTTCCTTCAATACTTTTGGGTAATCCCCCGATGAAGACTTCCATGATTTTCTCAGAATTTGGCACCATGTTTGGGCATAAAACTGCCAATTCTTGGAATCTTCTATTATAAGTCTTGAGATCATTTTATTTTACAACCAAGTTGTAAAATTCGTCTTCCATCTTCTTGACTTCAGTTCGAAGGCAATATTTATTGGTTAAGAGCCTTTTCAATTCAGTCCAGGTGATCCTGTTGGTTTGTTCTATCCCAATAGGTTGGGCATATGCATTCCACCAATACAAGGCATCATCGGTTAAAGTACCAGTAGCAAATGTTACTTTGTTTTCCTCGGCACAGTTGCTACGAGACAATGTAACTCCTTTAAGTGATAGTTATCCAGGTCTTCATCCAACCACCCCTTGACTTCTGGAAACTAGATAATCCAAGTCTTAATCATAACTTAAACGTTCAACAGTATCAATCGATAGAAAATAGAAGAAGGTCTCGATGATGAAATAAGTAGACGCCTTTGTAAAATCCTACTTCAATCGCAAATAAAGGATACCAAATCAACTCCGTGATCACATGTCATCATAATCCGAATCTCTAGCCATTTGTCATAAGTGAATCTTTTCAGATCGTTTTAGGATTAAGTGTTGTTGTTTGTATGATGTGTTGTTATGGTTGATATATGTCTTGTAAGTCTCGATTCTTGATCGTGGTGTTTGTTTGTTATGGAATTGGTGTTTTATATAAGTCCTTGTTAACGATTTAGGTTGATGGTTTGTTAAGGTTTAACTTTGTCGTTTAAAGTTCATTGAAGTGAGATTTGTTAATGTGAAAATTAAGAAAACCTCCATCAAAAGTAAGCCAAACCGCCACCAAATAGGTAAGCAAACCGCCAACCTTTTTGTGACCACACCGCCACCAAAAAAAACAAAGCAAACCGCTGCTTTGTTTTGTGACCAACCGCTACCATTGTTACACCAAACCACGCCACCATAAAATGAATCAAACCGCCGGCGTAAATATAATAGGCAAACCGTGGCATGTAATCTGCTAAACCCTGCGCCCTTGAATTTTATCAAACCGCCCGCCTTATTATGGAGCAAACCGCCGTCATTTTGAAACCTTCAAAAACCGCTGCCATTTTTAACATTCTCAAACCGCCGCCTTGTTTTTATCATACCGCCGCGAGACTTTAAGCAACCGCCGTGTATTAAAATATTCAAACCGTCGTGGACATGCGAATTTTTAGGCATAGTAACATTGTATATTTAACATTTAATAATCAACCGCCTTCAAACGTCAAAAGCCCGCATAGAAGCGCCCAAACCGTCCGCCAATAACACATGGCAAATCCAACCGCCACCATTTATGGCAAAACCGCTTGCTATATTTTGAATTACTTTAATCAACCCGCTTTGACTTGGTCAAAGCCACCGTATATATAATGCAAACCGCCGTGACCTTGGCAACGCGCGGCTAATAAAATTGATATTATAATCAAACCGCCTGTTGACCTGGTCAAAACCGCCGCTTCTTTTCCTTAAAACAACGATCTTGTCCCCCTTTTGTCAAACCGGCCACCCGAGAAAATGATTTTTTATCAACTACCACGGAAGAAACATCAAGATGGAAATAAGGAAAATCAGCCAAATAAGCTATTTCACTACTCAAATAAGCTATATGGGCTTAATACTAAGTGATTAGATGAGAATAAAACACAAAATAACAACCATATCTTCGTGAATCATCAAATTCGAGCCAAAACCACCACTTAGAACACATAAAAAAGTTAACTCTTTTTAAGCTTAAAATTCGAACTAGATGCTTATGAATCACTTTGAATGGTAACAATCTAACCTTTTTAACATGTAGATCAAGGAAAGAACAAGATTAACAACCAAATAAGCCCAAATTTTTTTGATCCGTGGCCTTTTTCCACAAAATAAGCCACGAAAATTTGAGCTTATACACCACATAATCAGTAGTTAAACAACACGGATTCCCCCTGTGCTCTGATACCAATTGTTAACATTAGATTCTCCCTTATAACAACCGATCCGGAGGTATGGTAAAATGGAAAAGAAATTGATCCATGTTTATTAGAGAGAAACGAGAAAAGATATGGGAAGTTGTGTGTGTGTAGTTGAGAGAAAAGAGAAAAACACAACACTCATAATTACAATGTATAACCTTCTCCCTCCATGGAAGTATGGAGGGGGTATTTATAGTCCCGGGCTTGACTAGCTAAACTAACCCGACACGACTATAAATGATAAATGTAATTCCGGATTAGTCACCATATTTTAGGGCTAACAATCTTCCCCCAATATGTGGACATACGAAATTACTTACAATGTTCCTATCAGGTACAAATACAACACAAATAAAGTCTTCCAAAGCACTTCCAAAGCTAAAGATGTCTTCTGAGTTTCTCCAGGGCCATGATACTTTGTACTTCCAGTCTTGGATACTTCAGTGTATTTACTTTGTACAGAAACCCATTGTAGTATGCATGATGTTAGATTAAACTTCCCCCAATCCATGCAGCCATGTCTTGAAAACTTTCTTTATTAGACTCCTTTTGTACGAGTTTTGAATCATCATCCCCAACAAACCAACATCCCTATCTTGAGCAGATTCTGAAACATTGATGTAGCTTGAACAATCTTCTACTTGTCATCAAAGTGCACAGCGGAATTTTGTAGAAGTCAAACCACACCAACGACCACTGCTTCTTGTCATTAGGGCTTGGTGAATATTATTTTGTTCGGGGGTGCATGCGATAACAACAACTGTTCTTCTCATGTTTGCAGAATACTTCACAAACCATTCTAAGTGAAGTAGTATACACTACTTCCCCCTGGAAGTTGGCATGGTAACATCAAAGTCAACTAAGTCCCAAAGTCTACAACATTATAAACACCGATCCGGAAGGTATGGTAAAAATAGTAAAGGAAAGAAATTGATACCATGTATTAATTAGAGAGAAAATATAAATATAGTGATGAAGTTGATGTGTTTGTTTAGAGAAAAGAGAAACGACAAACACACACACACTTGCAAATGGTGAGACCATCTACCCCTCCATGTGTAAGTATGTAGGAGGTGTACAATTATATGTCCCGGGCTTGAACTAGCTAAACAACGCCCGACACGACTATAAATTGGATCTAAATAGTAATTCCGATTAAGTCACCATATTTTAGGGTGCTATGTACACATTTCTACACAGTATCATCATACAACAAGTTGCGTGCAAACGCAACATTACCACATCAGATCTGTATTACCATAGCGAGATCACACACTTTACTCTTCTAACATACTCTGTACGAGTCCAGATGAGAAAACTTACAAGTCATGTCTCTTAGAGCACTAATATTGACATGACGTGTCCATCGAAATGATATAGAAGAAAAATAGGAGTAGCCGGTAGATATTAACAAGGTAATAATAAGAGCACCTTTCTTGGATAGTAGCTTGGTGTAATGGGGGGGGTTTTTAAACTTATGAAGTGGGTTTCAGAAGATCCTTCATATATAACTGGTTGCGAACTTGAATATCCTCGAGAGTTGTTTCTAGGGTAGAAATCCTAAAGTGAACAAAAGCAATCTTGTCTCTTAGTAAGTAGACTCCCCTATGGCCCTGTTGTTTACTTTTGAGCATTGATTTGCATAATGCCCTTTCTCTCCACAGGCATTACAAGTTACGGATACTGGTTGTAGGTTGTTTCTAGTGGTTGGTCTTTTGTTTCTGCAGTTCCTGGTCAGATGACCTACCCTGTTGCAAGTCTGACACTTGACAGTGCAAGGTCCTATGTGATGTAGGGTGCACCTTTCACAAAAAGGTCGATTTCCAGTATACCCATTGGTGGCAACATAAGTCCTGAAGGTTTCTTGCCTTCTATTCAGTTGATGGTGTTCATGGTTACAGTTGTTATTGTTGCGGTTATATTGGTAGTTATTGTTGTTGTGATTTTTGGGGTAGTTGTTGTTGTCGGTGGTGTTTCTTCTATCATCAAACTTTCATTTATGATCATTAGCTTCTTGCGCATAATTGTGTTTTACTACCTGCTCCATCAACCTCTGGGTTATGGTAATGGCTTCCTTCATAGTTTGAGGCTTCGAAGCAGTAACATTTCCTTCAATACTTCTGGGTAATCCCCCGATGAAGACTTCCATGAGTTTCTCAGAATTTGGCACCATGTTTGGGCATAAAACTGCCAATTCCTAGAATCTTCTAATATAAGTCTTGAGATCATTTCCTTTTACAACCAAGTTGTAAAATTCGTCTTCCATCTTCTTGACTTCAGTTCGAAGGCAATATTTATTGGTTAAGAGCCTTTTCAATTCGGTCCAGGTGATCCTGTTGGCTTGTTCTATCCCAATAGGTTGGGCATATGCATTCCACCAAGACAAGGCATCATCGGTTAAAGTACCAGTAGCAAATGTTACTTTGTTTTCCTCGACACAGTTGCTACGAGAAAACACTAATTCAGTCCGTTCAAACCAACGAATAAGTCTGACAGCTCCTTATGTACCATTAAAGTTAATTTAAACAATTTTAACAGTTATAATAAATGTTTTCTACCATATTAAACAAAAAATGTTAATCCCCATGTTTGCCAATTATATTGTTGTGTGTTAATAATAATTTAGTCATATTTAATATTAAAACTCGTGTACGCGTTTGGTAAATTTATAAAATGAAATAACAATGAGTCCTTATTGAACGCATATAACAAAATAATTTTTTTCGGGATATTCTTACTCAAACTTATAAAGAGGAAAATATGAGTTATTCGTATACGTGCAACACCATCTATTTATTTATATACACAATAATTCGTGCTTTCATTCTAATATTAATAATTTTGTGCATATACATGTTGTATTTTTAAAACAACATATATGTTGTATTTTTAAAATGTAAAGTCTAGGAGTACAAAGTCTAAGGGGATATTTGTTTATTTTTCTAAGTTTTTTAAAAACATGTAAACTTATAAATTTACACTTAACTCCATATTAGGTCACACCCCCAAAATGTCAATGTCGCAGCGGAAAGGTAAAGGGGGTGGTGACTTCATAATACACAAACACAAAATAAAGAGAACGGCCTCTAAATGAGTCGTTTAAAAATACTCTCGTTGATACATAAAGTTGAAATAAGTTTTAAACAAACGGTCCCAAAAGTATTGCATCAAGATGAATCATAATTTGATAAAATACAACGAAAATGATTTGAATGCAAATAAAATCCATGAGATGAGCCATGATGATGATGCGTACTCCAAGGACTTCATAAATATCCTTACAGGATTAAGCACCTGAGAATACATACTTAAAAGTGTCAACATAAAGTTGGTGAGTTCATAGGGTTTAAAGTAAATAGTAGTGTGGACCGCAAGATTTCAAGAGTATGACTATTGTAACACATACAATATCACAAAAGTAATTACGATTGCGCTAAGCTCATGACACCGAAGCTACAAAAAAGTTATGTATGAAAATTAATGCACGGTAAAGTTTGTAACATTTTTCAATTTCAGATCATTTTACGACTCCTATTATTCGTCACTATTTATTTTGGCCCGATACGCGTTTACTTTTAAATGAACTTTTAAGCTAAATCGCGTAGACTATAAATAATCATCTAATGTAAACGGTCATCAAATAAATTAAGGTTTACATCAACCAAGTAATATATAATTATTAAGAAGATAATTATTAACTTTGCGTATTTTATTTTTATTGGTCACGTAAAAGGTTTACGTTTCGCAATAAAATACATTTGGACACACCCCGGAAATACCTAGACTTACCTAGATTCAAACCAATACCCACTTTTAAACCTTAAACACAAAATTTAATCAATTCTTGTGTAAATAACCCACTAGGGCCGGTTATGGGACCAAAACAACTAGAAAATCCTTAAAAACTTACACTAAGTACAATGTACATCTAGGTTTTAATTAATGTTTGTACAATATGTTCCTAGTTAGCTAATACACACTAGTTAAAGATCATTAGGGATCATTCTTTCTCTTTAAAAACCCACGTCCCATACATATACACACCTAGAAATCTTCCTAATGATCTTTAAAGTACTAGTACATCTCTTGGTTAATTAAGACTAGTACTAATGGTCCCTTAACTAACATGTACACATTGGATAATAACCAATGAGCCTAACTTTTATCCTACATGCCGCGACTATTAGCAAACAACACACAAATCCATAAGATTTTCCCAATCTTGGGAAATCTTGTACATCATGCAATTAATTAAGAGTAGTACTTAGTGGTTTATCAAGAAACCATGGGAGATTAACTAAAAACCTTTAAACAACCCTATATGGCTCGTTATTAGTTAGTTTAGGACCAAGGGGAGTTAACTAGCTCATTATTCTATAAATACTCACTCACATTATCACTTGGACATTTCCTAAACTCCCAAACCCTCTCTCCAAGCTAAAATCTCTTTATTTACTCATTTTGCATTCGGGTCTCTCATTACCAAAACCATTCGCACCCACAATTCATGCTAAGGATTCAAGGTAGCATTAAGTTCGCATATAATAGTATTAAGAAGAGTGTACAAGCTAAGGATTGGGTATACAAGCTTTGAAGCTTAGGTTATTACACATTTGGGTGTAAATGCGTTGGGTTGTCTTCCAAATCCATGAACCAAGAGTCTAGGACTATTGTAAATCAAACCAAGCTCATATTTATCTATACTCTAGTCGTTTGTTACATGTCTAGTTATAAATGTCACGTAAAAATTGTGTTGGGCATGTTACGTGGGTGTGAGCATACATGGTTTGACCCATGCATGGTTCGGCCCATGCATGGTTCACGCACATAAAAATACACGTACATTTGATCTTGTGTGGTGCAAGCATCTTCTACGAGCATAAAACATGTTAAAAATTAAGTTATGTCTTTAACGATTCATTAAAGTACCAAGAAAGTGACTTAAATGAAAATCACTTCATGTATTCGAAACATATGAAAACCCAAACGTAAACTTTTCGTGTAAACTTAATAGCTTGGCTTGGGAACGTGTACATTGGCCTATAGAACGATTGCATGTGATTGAACATGAATAAATAAAGTTAATCGGACCCTTAATGGACCAATTGGGCCCAACAGCCCACGTCCGAACTAAACAGGCCCAACAAGCCGTGACCATGAGCCCACAGTTTAATTAGAAGCTCTACGAGCTTATTAAGGGTTCTACGAGCTTATTAAAACTTACATAGACCCTAAGATGCCTTAACTTGCGTTTAAAAACCAAACGGACCCTAAGGAATTGAGTCCAAACCTTTAAACCTCCATTCGAGCTCATATCGGGTACAAAAAGCCCAACTAATAAGCTTAATAGCTTAATGAATAAGCCTCATACTTAAAACATCTTAAGCAGACCTAAAGGAGCTTAATAAGTTAAGAAAACAAGTTGGATTCAATAAGGAAACCCTAATGGACCTTTTCTTAACTTTTTGGGTAAGGATGTTGGGCCGACGAGTCCAATAAGCCGAAATAAGCTCATTCAAGCTTATTAATAAGCCAAACTGATTTTTATAACTTAAATAAGCTTAATAAGGACTTAGGTACCTTTGAAAACTAATTCGGGCAATTATTTTGCATAATGGGCTTTAGCGAGCCAAACAAGGCCTAATAAGCCTAAATAAGCTCATCCGAGCTTATTTATAAGCTGGCACAGCTTATGTGGCTTATTGGAGTCAAATGAAATAGAATGTCCCTTATTATAACTTATTTGGACTAAAAATGTAATTTTTACAAGTTAAGGGACTAAATGTGTCAATTTTGAAACTTAAAGGTTTAAAACTGGTAACTCACTGTTTTAGTAACTTGAGGGACTGTTTTTGTCATTCTGAAACTTTGGGGACTAATGGAAACATATAAGGACCTAAAATGTAAACTTTGTAAAGTTGGAGGACTAAATGTGTACAAGTGAAAACTTAAGGGTCTAAAGTGTAAACTAGAGGGACTGTTTTGGTAATTATAGAAAACCTAAGGGTATCTTATAAACAAAGTGATTTTATAAACACTTAGCAAATCAGACGAATTTTATTCGGATAATATGCAAGATAACCTACGATTTAATAAATATGAATATTTATTAATAACATTTATACGTATACAAGATCATGTAAAAATCGTATACCTTCCCAAAAGCCATCAAGTGAATACAAATTTAATAAACATTTGCATCACCACACAAGTGATAACAGAATATATAAACTAGCAATTTATTATAGTTTATACATTGAGTCTTTAGCCTAAACTGTAAACTAAGACTGGCCGTATTTACTTAGGTATTTGACGGTGTGATTCATTTGCTATACTTGGGTATATTATCATTTTCAGATGACTATTTACTAAGATGAGTTCATAGCCCCATGTTTTACAATTATTTAAATGATTTACATTGTTAGGGTGAGAACATGCTTTGTTTTACAAACTGGACGCAAGTGTATATTTTATACCATGATTACGAGTTTGCCTAAGTAGCGATAACCCACTGAGCCCTATTATCATGAACTGTCAATTACTAGATTGCGAGCGCGAATGTTATAAATAGATCTATTTAGGATTGACGTCCCCGTTTGGGTGAGTAGCGCTCACTGTGCCGGTCTGCCGGACAACAAACGTATACCATGTAGGACTTGGGATGTTGCGGGTTAGAACATCATTCAGGGGCATTTATTGGCAAATTATTGCATCCATATACGTCGAGCTTCGGTGTCATGAGCTTAGGAAACCGTAATTACTTTTTATGATGTTTGCATCTGTTGCTTAATCATACACTTGGAAATCTTGCGGTCCTACAATTGATTTACATAAACCTATGAATTCACCAACTTTATGTTGACGTTTTAAGCATGTTTTTCTCAGGTCAATAAGGCACGAGGTGCCAAGATACATTGGGGGATTACTCTTTGGAAGAGTCAGTACTAAAGATTTGGGATGTATTACATTTGGGATATTTGTTATAAACCAAAATCTTTACTTTTGTCGTCAAACAATTTAAAGCCATGAGCTTATGTAATGAACAAGTATTTTGTTAAATCCAATGTATCTTTTTAAATGACACATTTAGTGGTCGTTCTCTTCTCTTGTGCTACTGATCTATGAAGTAACGCCCTCAGATATTCAACATTCCACTGTGACCCAGATTTGGGGGTGTTACAGAAAAGGTTAAACAACATTATCAAGAGTTATTTAACTTCATTAAAATAACGCTTGTTAAAACCATCGAAAGGACAACTTCTTTACAAACTAAAATTGAAAATCTAAAGACTCAACTCAAGGGGAAGATGCCATGCATCACTAGCAATGTTGAATCACCAAATGCAATTGAGGTTGAATCAATTCCTCCAAGTCAGAGAAACAATAGGGATGTTCATCACCATTATCTCAACCGCCTTAGGGATACCTTAGATACTCTCCGTAAGATAGTCGAAGAGGCTAGAAGTAAACGCCTTTCTGATTATAGTCTGGACTATGCCTGCGTTTAAACTAAACGGTCTCTGGAATTATTAGAAAATGTGAGTGCCTCATGTCCTAAAGCGCGTAACAAACGAGATAAATTTATTGCTACTACACCTTTAACTAGGAAAAAGCATGTAACCTTTGCTGACTCCGATCTTTTCTCTGTTGGTCAATTTTTGCGACTCCGATCTTGAAGTTGCCTTTAGAAAACACACATGTTCCATCAGAGATTTAGATGGTGTCGATCTTATTAAAGGCAGTCGTGGCACGAACTTATACATAATATCTGTTGAAGACATGATGAGGTCCTCTCCCATTTGATTACTGTCTAAAGCCTCAAAGAACAAATCCTAGTTGTGGCATCGCCGTTTGAATCACTTAAACTTCGGTACCTTAAATGATCTTGCTCGTAAAGATCTTGTTAGAGGCTTACCTAGGTTGAAGTTTAAAAAGGATCATCTGTGTTCCGCATGTCAACTTAGAAAGAGCAGAAAAGCAACCCACAAACCCAAAACGGTTAACACCATTATGGAAGTTCTACACACCCTTCACATGGTTTTATACGGACCGATGAGAGTGCAGAGTATTAATGGGAAGAAATATATTCTTGTAATAGTTGATGACTATTCAAGGTTTACATGGGTGAAGTTTTTGAGATCAAAGGATGAGACTCCAGAGTCTGTTGTCAAACTGCTAAAACAACTACAAGTAGGTCTCAACAAGATGGTCAGGAATGTTCGCACTGATAATGGCACAAAAATTGTCAATAAAGACTTAACTGCTTACTATGAAAGTGTCAGCATTACTCACGAGAAAACTGTTCTGAGAACTCCTCAGCAGAACAACGTTGTCGAACGACGGAACCACACTCTTATGGAAGCTGCTCAGACTATGCTGATCTTCTCTAAGGCTCCAATGTGTCTTTGGGCTGAAGCTATTGCTACTGCCTGTTACACCCAAAACCGATTCCTAATACATACTCTTCACAACAAAACCCCGTACGAACTTGTACATGACAAGAAACCGAATCTTTCTTTTCTTCTTGTCTTTGGTGCACTATGCTACCCAACTAACGATAGTGAAGATCTTGGCAAATTGAAGGCTAAAGCAAACATTGGGTTCTTTGTTGGTTACGCACCAAACAGGAAGGGTTACCGAATCTACAACAAACAAACCCGTCAAATCATGGAAACCATTCATGTTACATTCGATGAGCTGACTGGGCAAACCGTTCCTATGCACTCCAGTCCAGGACCCGCACCTAACCTTTTGACGCATGGACCTATCAGTTCAGGGCTCGTACGTAATCCTCCTCCTGCAGCACCTTATGTACCTCCTTCCAACAAAGAATTGGAGATTTTGTTCCAGCTGATGTTTGATGACTATTTTGAGCCACACATTGTTGATCAACCTGTACCTCCTGCTCCTGCAACTTAAGTTCCAGTCAATACAATCGATCCATCGGTATCCATCTCCGTTGATCAAGATGCACCCTCGGACAGTCATTTACCATCATCTTCGAATCATCAATCTTCTACTGTACATCATGGTGTTGCAGCTGAGCATTCTTTTAAAGTAAATCCTTTTGCTCCAGCTGATAACGAACCCTTTGTTAACAGTTTTGCTCCAGACCCGAGCTTTGAAGCATCATCATCCGGGGAAATTACGATAGCTGAATCCAACCATTCTACTCAACCTCATGAACATCTATGAAAATGGACCGACTCCCATCTGATTGATAATATTATTGGGAACCCTTCTCGACCTGTATCCACCTGAAATTAGCTTGCTACCGATGCCTTGTGGTGCTTCTATAATTATGTACTGTCGAAAGTCGAACCGAAAAACTTCAAATCTGTTGTCACTGAAGATTGTTGGTTTAAGGCCATGCAAGAAGAAATCCATGAATTTGATCGACTACAAGTATGGGAATTAGTACCACCTCCGGACTGTGCCATGATTATTGCTCTTAAGTGGATATACAAGGTGAAACTTGACGAGTATGGTGATGTGTTGAAAAACAAGGCACGATTAGTAGCAAAAGGATATCGTCAAGAGGAGGGTATCGATTTTGAGCAACCCTTCACCCCGGTTGCCAAACTTGAAGCTATCAGAATCTTCATTGCTAATGCTGCCAGCAAAAACATGACGGTTTATCAAATAGATGTGAAGACTGCATTTTTAAATGACGAGCTTAAAGAAGAAGTCTATGTCAGCCAACCAGAGGGCTTTGTTGATCAAGATCATCTGAATCACGTCTATCTTCTGAAGAAGGCACTTTACGGCTTGAAGCAGGCACCACGGGCATGGTATGACACTCTGTCGAGGTTTCTTCTGGCTCACGGATTCTCCAAGGGTATGGTTGATCCAACTCTATTTATTTGGACAACAAGAAAACACACTTTTCATGTTCAAATATATGTTGATGATATTATATTTGCCTTGACTGATCCTAGAGATTGTGACCATTTTTCTAATGAAATGAGCTCTAAATTTCAAATGTCAATGACGGGTCAAATGTCCTTTTTCTTAGGTTTACAAATTTCTCAGAATCCCAAAGGCATTTTCATAAACCAATCTAAATATGCTAATGAAATTTTAAAGAAATTTGATTTTCATAAGAGTGACCCTGTAGACACTCCCATGGTGGAGCGATCAAAACTGGATGAGGACCTCTCTGGGATCCCTGTTGACCAGAATTGATATCGCAATATGGTTGGATCCCTGATGTATCTCACAGCCAGTAGACCTGACCTGGTTTTTGCTGTGTGCATGTGTGCTAGATATCAATCAAAGCCTACTAAAACGCACCTTGATGCAGTTAAACGGGTCTTTCGGTATCTCCAAGGCACCATCAACATGGGTCTTTAGTATCCGAAAGACACTACCATGGCACTAACCGCATACGCAGATGCAGATCATGCAGGTTGTCAAGACACACGAAGAAGCACATCTGGAAGTGCTATGTTCCTTGGTGATAAGTTAGTGAGTTGGTAATCAAAGAAGCAAACTAGCACATCTATCTCTTCAACAGAGGCTGAATACATTGCTATGTCTAGATGCTGTGCACAAATTCTGTGGATGTGGTCTCAGTTGTCAGATTATGGCTTTGCATACAATCATGTACCTTTGTATTGTGACAACAAAAGTGCCATATCTCTCTGCTGCAACAATGTCCAGCACTCTCGGTCTAAACACATCGACATCCGACATCATTTCATTAGAGAACAAGTAGAGAATGGATTAGTTGAGCTGTATTTTATGAGGACGGAGTATCAACTCGCGGATATCTTCACTAAGGCTTGCCCAGAGAACGATTTGAATTCATTCTCGCGCGGCTTGGCATGAAGTGTATGAAGCCAGAGACACTTAATTGTCTTCAGGATGACAAGGATGAGTAATGGATTTGCTTAATGTATCCTATGTATATATGTTCATTTTTTTAAAACCAAAAAGAAAATACAAAAATATAAAACCTACAAAAACCATAAAAATCAGAAAATAGAAAAAATAGTTTTTCTAGACATGTCTTCCATTTATCAGTTTTTCTAGACATGTCTTCCGTTTATCGATAACATTTACGGACCTAGAAATGTCATTCAATAATGACATGGGTCTTTAAATGAAGCTTGAATGGAAGTTCAAACTTTTCAAAACATGTCTTAATGGCTTGCAGTTATTTCTGACTGCAACCTGCTCTTCAAAATGAGGAAAGCATGTCGCCAAAAAGACGGCTGTTCCTATCAACGGGTGATTAAGTTCTCCCGGGCATGGATTACTTTATATCCGTGCACCCTCGATCTAATGTACGCTTCAGTGCATTATTTCTTGATAAAGAAGAGAAGTCTTCTTTTTATCCAAATAATTTTCCGTCTATGATTCTTCAGAAAATTATTTGTGCTACATACGGTGGAAAAGTATTGTTTAAAAATTAATCTGACTTGATTTTCTCAAAATTTGACACTCAATCAACGACTACTGCTCTTTAGATAGAACACGAGTCATTGATTGAGGGGGAGAGTGTTTTCAAACTTATTACATCTAACGGGCATTTTTATTCATCAAAGAATTAATTGGAAAAAGGTTTGTGTATTGAACGGGGTTTCACTTTGAAGGGAAGTTAGATTTATGTTAACTCAAAAGGCCAAAAGTGTCAGTTTTCTGTGAGTATAGGGACTTATGCACAATATGCTAAATGTTTCCTTGGATTAGATAATTATAAGGACCTCTTGTGCCAATTCTGAATCTTGTAAAATCCTTTCTAATACCTTAAACCTCATTGAAATGGACTTAGGAAGTATAGGGACCTAAACTGCCAAACTGTGAAACTTGTAATAGTATTAAAGGAGTCAAAGAGTTAATTTTGGTCAAACCATCATAAACTCGGTCAAACTTTTCTCTCTCTTTCCCACACTCGTAACTCGCTGGTTTGAAACTTTCTTTGATTTGTGATCTCGTTGGTTAATCGTGCTAAGATACTATGGCTGACATGAATATTCCTGCCAATGATGTGCCTGCTGAACAAGCTCCTGCCATCGCACCACCAATAAAAACAGATGATCAAATCCTACCAGTACGCAATTGGGTGCCTATCGGCAAAAGTAACTGTGTTATTGACATTCTGAAGCCACAAAAGAGTCTAATCTCCCAGGTTGCTGTGGCCATACTGAAAAATACCAATTTCTTGAGGGCCTTCACGGCATCCTCCACGATTCTTGCAATCTACATTCAGCAGTTCTGGGACACCATGTGCTATGACTCTACTACTGGGATGTACAGATGTTAGTTGGATGAGCAATGGTTTAATCTTCATAAAGAAATTATCAGAGATGCACTTCAAATCACACCAACCAATGATAATGATCCATTTGTGGCTCCACCCTCAAGTGATACAGTTATTGAATATGTCAACACTCTGGGATACCCTAGTACGCTCAAAAATGTATCTGCAATGTGTAACATTTCTCATTTTCGTGTCATTGTACGACTATATTAATGATCACTATTTATTTTAGTCCGATACGCGTTTACTTTTAATATTTACTTTTAAGCTAAACCGCGTAGACTAGAAATAATCAACGAATGTAAACGGTCACCAAATAAATTAAGGGTTTATATCAACCAAGTAAGAAATAATTATTTTAAGAATAATTATGTACCTTGCGTATTTTATTTTTATTGGTCACGTAAAAGGGTTACGTTTCGCGATAAAATACATTTGGACGCACCCCGGAAATACCTAGACTTACCTAGACTCAAACCAACACCCACTTTGAGAGCCTAAACACAAAATTTAATCAAGTCTTGTGTTTATATCCCTTTAATGCCGAATATGGGCAAGTAAACTTGTATAAAAATCGTCCTTGGTGATTTAATTACTAGCAAATCAATCTAATGATCCTTAACAAGTACATGTACATACACTAGGTAATAAATTGGTGTCCTAATGGTCCCCTAATGGTGCTTGACACATTGAGTAAAAACTCATTTCTTTGTCTTGGACCTACTTATGCCGCGAACTAGCAAGGAGAGAACACAAGCTCATAAGATTTGCCTAATCTAACACAATCTTGTACCTCAACTACCTAATTAATACTTGTACTCAAGTGGTTTAGCAAAAACCATGTGAGATTAACTAAAACCCTTCAAAACCGCCTCTAGGTCACGATTCGGTTTGTGTTTATGGACTAGAAAGGCTAACTAAGCTCATTCCCTATAAATAATCATGTACACTCACCATAGAGAAGTGAAAAGTTTTTAGGGGGTGGGGGGGGGGTGGGGGGGGGGGTGGGGTGGGGGGGGGGGGGGGGGGGGGGGGGGGGGGGGGGGGGGGGGGGGGGGGGGGGGGGGGGGGGGGGGGGGGGGGGGGGGTGATTATTTTTTAATTTTTTCCGAGTATAATAGATATGAAGGTAAAAGAGTGCAGATTAGCGAATTGGGAAAATGCAACAATAGCAAAATAACTTCCAAAAAGGAAGGATCTTCAAAACTCTACTTCAACGAATATCCTCAAAAATCGTTCACGTCTTCCCCGGCAGCGGCGTCAAAATTTGGTATGCGTTTGTAAGCACTAGTCAAATTTATATATGTATAATATTAATCCGGTGAAAATTCTTTCCAAATTACTTCTCAATCAAGAGAAATAAAAGGATAAAATCCCACTTAAGAAAACACAATACGTATATTTTTAACCGGAAAGTATTTCTTCTCGGGTCGTATCCCAACGAAGTCGTGAATTGAGATTTGGGAATAATTCAGATTCGAGTCAAGAATAGGTAAAGGATTTTTGAATTTGAAATTAAACTACGAATATAATAGCACAATTAAACTATAGAAACAATTAAGGAATTAAAAACGTTTAACTAATACGAAAAATTAACAAACGTGAATTAAAAACTGAATGGGGGAAATTGGGGTCTGAGTGTGAGCTAAAACGAGAATTTAAAATCTAAAACACTTCTATTAACAAATTTTATGCCTAAAAATCACAAATTTAAAAAGAAAATTGTAGGAAAAAGAATTAGAATTTTTTAACTATTTTTGAATTTTTTATGAATTTTAAAAAAAATGAACAACTAAAAATAAACTTTTTCTAAAAATTAAAACTAAAATTCTATTTTTATTTTTCAAAAATTCTAAAATGAAAAAGAAAATTATTACAAAAAGAATTAGATTTTTCCAAACATTTTTCTATTTTCTATGAATTTCTTCTAAGAAAAGCAATTACTAAAATCTATTTTAATTTCTAGAAAATACAAACTTAATTGGAAAAATAAAGAAAAATTGTTTTTATCTACTTAAAATGTGCAGAAATTTAATGGAACAAAAATGCTCAATTTATACTAACCAATTAAACCCTAATTTTGCCAATTAAAATATAAACCCTGATTTATTAAAACTAATTATGAAAATATTATAACTATTTTATTTTTCTAAAAAGACAGGGTAAAAGATGTAAAAGAAAAAAGTTAAAAAGGTAGGGGTTAACTATCAAAATTTTACACTTTAATGAAAACGGGTAACCTTATCTATTAAAAAATGGTACCAAATTATACGCCTACATTTAGCTTATTTTTGCTTATCTAAAAAGTGAAATTAAGCAAAAACTTAAAACTACAAAGTTGAACCTGAGCTTATATACTACAACTTTAAAAAAAGCACTTTTAACTTTTATCCACTAGATAAGCTAGAAAATTAGCTTTTATATAATTATAAAAAAAAGTATATTTATAATTTAAAAATAAAAAAAAAAATAAAAGTAATAGAAAAATAATAAAAAAAGAAAAAAAATTAAAAAAAAAGAAAAAAAAATGTAAAAATAATAAAATTTTACAAATAATATAGAAAAATATTAAAAGAAAAATAAAATAACTTAATAATACAATATTATTTTAAAAAAAACCAACAAAAAAAAAAAAATAAAAAAAATAAAATTAAAACAAAAACAATAAAAAAAACATTAAGAAAAATAAAAAATTATATAATAAAAAGTAAAATTATAAAAAAAATTAATAAAAATACAAAAAAAAAAAAAAAAAAAAAAAAAATAATTTAAAGAATAATAAATAAAAATATAAAAAATATGAAAAATTAAATAATTATAGTAAAGTTAATAATTAAAAAAAAATTTAAAAGATAAATAAAAAAAAAAAAAAATATTATATAAACATAAAAATTTAAAATTAAAAAAAATAAAAAAAATAAATAATAAAAAATATTAAATAAATAAAAAATTAAAGAAAAAATAAATAATTAAAAAAAATAAATTAATAATTTATAATTATAAAAAAAATAATTAAAAAAAAAACCATACAAAAGAAAAAATATATTTAAAAAAAAAATAAATTTAATAATTATATTAAATAAAAAAAAAAATAATAAAAAAAAAAAAAATATTATTAAGAATACAAAATATAAATTATAATAAAGACAAAATTAAAAAAAAAAAAATAAAAAAAATAAATAAATAAAAATAAAAAATTAGAAAAATAAATTAAAAAAAAAACAAATTAAGGTCTGTGTAACATCCCCCCACCAACACACCTCCCCACCAAACAACACCCCCCCCACACCACCCCCCCACCAACCCCCACACCCAACACCCACCCACGCCACCTACCCCCAAAAACCCCAACGCCCACCCCACCCACTACCACCCCAAACGCCCCTGACCCCCCCCCCACCTCCCCACCCCCCCCCCCCCCCCACCCCACCTCTCAACCCCCCCACGCACACCCCAACCCCCCCAACACCACCCCGCACCCCAAACTACACCCTCCCACCCCCCCACACAAACCCACCCCCACACCCCCACCAACCACCCCACCCCCCCCACCCCCCACCCCCCCCACACACCCCACCCCCCCCCCACCCCCACAAAACCACACAACCCAACAAAACACCACCCCCCCCCAATAAGCCCCCACCCCACTAACACCCCCCCCCCCCCCCACACCCCCCAACATACACCACCCCCACCCCCCCTCCCCACCTCAACCCCCCAACTCCCCCAACCCCCCCCAACAACCTACAACCAACCCACCCCCCCACCACCACACCCTTTTTGATTAACCTCCCCACAAACCCAACGCCACAACAACCCTAACACTCCCCCCACTCCCACCCACCCCACCCCCCTCCACCCCGCACCCTCCGCCACCCCACCACCCCACTTCAACCCCCCCCCCCCTCCACCCCCACATCCAACCCTCCCCACCCTCACCCACCCAAAAAAAAACCCCCATTATGGTCTAGAAATCCTAGCAAAAAATCAAAAATAAAAAATAAAACAAAAGATGATTTATAAAGAACATCAGATGTGTACTATGGAATCAAGAAAAGAAATAAGCTAAGTATAAGAGTTAACAAGAATTAACTAGAAATTTGCTAAAAAAATAAAAAAAAAAACATGAAAAAGGTAAAAAACATGCATACAAAAAATACATAGAATCCCCGCAACCTTCTCCCCCTTCCACACAACCCCTCCTCACCCCCGCCCCCCAGCGCCACGCTACACGCTCCTCCCCCTCGACCACCACCTACCAGCCTCCCATCCCCCACTCTCTCCACCACCACACCTCCGCTCACCAGGTACCCCACTGCAACCCCCTTCTTCTACTCCGTAAGAGATAAGCCCCCCGAGCCCTTAACCACAACAACCATGCCAAACCGACAAAACCACCACCGCCAACAAATCAAAAACCACCAACAACGCCACTTCCCAAAAAATGTCACACAACCGCTCTACAAGTATAATAGAACTAACCTAGAATAAAAAGGTTTTTTTTTAAAATAATAACTAGAAATGAAAATTCTAAAAGAAATAAGCTAATTATCTTACTTCTGCTAATACCTCTTTTGCAAGCTCAAATAAGCTATACTAAAATCTTAAAAATGAAAACTAAATGATGTCTTTTATAAACCTAATGGAGTACTAATTAAGTGCTTAATACTAAGTTTTAAATCCTAATCACAAGAGCTAAATGGTGACTAGAAAATAGATGAGCCACAACAGTATTAACTACAATTAACACTGCTATTGCTGATGCAATTAGCAAATACCTATGTGCAGGCCAAATTCTTAACTAAAAACTCTTAAACTAACTCATTACATGCTACTAAATCTACATTTACTAAATTTGAACTCTACAATGCTATTAAACACTTAACTACAAAATCTATTTTAGCATTAAACTGTCCTAGTGCAGCAAAGACTTTTTAAGCTCTAAATTCTAAAATTCTACAAACTAAGGTTCAAATTTTATTTAAAACTTGTAAACTTTAAAAGTCTAAACTATGTAAGGTGTTTTGGCAGGATTATGTTGACTTTTAAAGTCAAATGCACCTTAAACCAAACACCTCTTATCCTGAACTGTCCAAACTATATCACACTTAAAATCTATTTTAAAAGTTAAAAAATGCTAAACCTTATATCTACTCAATCTTATACTAACCTAATTAAACTAGTTAAGCACTAAAACCTATAGCTTATTAATAGAAATAAGCTAGTTACTCTCCTAGCTTATATTACTAATAATGACAGAATTAAAAACAATGAGAACTAAATGAATTCTAACTACAATTACTTAAAGACATTTTAATATCTAAACTAACTAAACTATATTGAGCAGGATTAAGCACAAATAGTCAAAGAAATAAGCAACTTGATTAAGCTATAAAATGCTTCAATGAAATAAAGAAAAATGAAACCTGAAATTGAAGAATCTTCACACTAAACTATCCAAGAGTAGAAGCTTAGTGTTCCTAATGGCTTCCAAAGCCTCTAAACCTCAATAAGCATAATAAGCTGGAATTAGCTTATTAATCCTTGATGCTTCTAAACTTGATTAATATGAATTCAAATGAACATTTTTGAATTCTAATAGACAAAAATCAGTATTCAAAAGCTTTTATAACATTTTAAAAACTTGAGAACTAAAGAAAATAGAATAAGCTAATTTTAGCTTATTGCAAGCTTATTGCTTAAAAATGGCTAATTACTTGAAAACTTTAGAACAAACACAACACAACTAACTTTTATTGCTTAGAAATGAAGAGAACAAGAGTAAGTACAACTGAATTGAAAGGGTAAAAACTTAATTGAAAATGATGAACAGTAAATGAAAACTTAAAAGAGAAAAAATTACAAGGAAAACTGAAAATTAACTAACTAACTCCCTTCTAACAATAACTAAGAACTTGTATTTATAGCTGAAAGTGATGAGAGGATGAGAAACACACTCCTTGACAGCCGTTGGATCTCTTTGGTTCGATTTTAAGCCGTTAGATATAAATGGTGAGGTGTTCGGGCCAATAGGATGTTGACACGTGTGCGAAATGATGTGGCAATGAGTTAATACGAGGTGATGTGAGTGTGGAGGAGCGGGGAAGGGATTTTTGTGAAGTTGGGTTTTTGTTGAGATTTGGCGGGAAAGGTAGTTAGAAGGTGGTTAGGGGAATTAAGCCCGCGTGTGGTGTTTGAAAGTTTGAGAGTATTGCACAAATAGCCCTTGTGTTTCATTTCCACAATTTGTAGTGTAAAGCAAGTTTCGGATTTGACAACTCTGGCCCTTGTGGTTGCTAACTCCTTTTTCCTCTTAAAAAAAACATCTTTCTAATTTTGACAACTTTGATCCTTTGACTTCAAAACATCCAAAAGAGCCCTTGTACTTTGAAAACTTGTCAACATTGGTCCTTGGACTTCAATTTAGTCTTCATTGACTTTCTTTTCTTGTTGTCGGGCTGATCCGGCTTTGATAATTTTCCTCAAATCTCTCTCTTGTACTTGTCTCTTCCGTTTCTTGTCGGTTTTGGCTTGTTTTTGCTCTTTTTGCCTTTGATATCCTTTCCTGCACATTATGACACAAAAGCACACATTTTCCATCTTTTGGCATGTTTTCTTGGCTTTTATTGGCAAAATCCCGGGTATTTAATATATACAATTTAACATTTATCAATGACCTCTTGTAGATGATTAGCAAGCTCATGGAAACTCTTTCGTGGCATGAAAGTAGTTTTGAGATGTCCAAACAAGTAACCATATTAACCTTTAAGCTGATCAAAGAAATTTTTTTACTGTTTAAAACATCTAGTCTTGGTTTGTAATGAATATGATGGTTTTATAAAAGATGATGGTTTTGGTGAAGAAGATGAAGGTGTAGAATCAGAGACCGTCAATTTTTGGAGTTTCTCAGTATCTGAAGATATGGGAGTAGAATGAATCCTAGGGGATCTAATTGTTGTAGGGGATGGTGTATGCCTAGACTCCTCTACATGCTTCCCTTTTACTCTTCTTCGTAACTCATAATCATCCTTTGTTGATTCGTCCTCCTTTTCAATAATGTTTACAGGTTGTACTACATCAGTTATCTCCCCGTCCGGACTTTCCTTATAACTCCTGAGATCTAACCTAGTGCCGGGATCATCTTGACTATTAAGGACATAATTAACAAACTCATCTTCTTCTTCATTCTCTATTCCTTCCACCATTTTCTCAATCTCCTTATCTGGAAAGTGCTCTTTAACTATTTCTACATTTTACTCGGCTTCAAGATCATCATGACTTTTCTACTCAGCAATGCTTAGTTGAATTGTATCTTGTACAATCATGTCTTCAACCTTAGCAGTAGTTGGGATTGGTATTGGTAGAGTGAGTCGAGTTGATCGTCTTGGTAGAATAAGAAATTGAATAATAGTAGGCTTCATTCACATTAGGGTTAGGTGTCCTAGGGGTGCTAGGTGTCCTATACGTTCCTTGGGTAGACTCAATCAGCTATGAATGAGTCGTAGGACCATCTACCCCAAAAACTTTAGCATACATTCGATAATTCTTCGTGAGCTTCATCTCATCAGTTATCATCCAGTTTAGAATCTTCATTCCAACTCCTGCCTTATTCTTCCTTGAATTAATTATGCTTTTAACCATCTCATTATGTTTCAGATTATGATACTTATCAGGAACTCTTCTTGAGATCTTAGCGTATGCAGTCATGTAATGACCCACAATGAGTTTGTGAATCTTGGATAAGGAATTAATGTTGATGGATGTTCAAGTGAATAATGCAGTCCTTCCCATAGTAATTTAGCATAGTCTACATGCACATTATTTACAAAGCAATACAACATTTGCATGATCTACAAAGGCGATTGATCATGACCAGTGGCTTGTGTGGTAAGACATCGTGCAAACATCTTGCCAAGTGTCTGCCATGGTTGTACGAGACCAGTTGTCTTAAAGTTAGATGGAGATCTTAATTCCAATGTAAAACCAAGATCGTTTAGAAAGTATGGAACCATTTATGAGAACTTGGGAGCAACAACAAAGTGTTCATGATTGTTGTTTGTAGCTTGAGGCAATTGAAATATCGCTCTAAAATCATCAAGAGTCATCGTGAGATCTTTCCTGTCAAGCATAAACTTGAGCCTATACTTTGATCCATATTCCTTCAAAGTATGCCAGAATTGCCCCCAAGTAGACCCATGGTACTAATGATGAAGCAGCAATGCTAAATCTGAGTGGATGATTTTGGAGAATGTTTGCCATTATTTTGCTTTCGTTTAGGCACAATGGATTATCAAGATCAATCTTCTTGTTGGCATCAATGAGAGCATATCGTTTGTTGGGTGGATACAACTCATCTTGATGAACATCAGCATGTCTTTGTGGTTGTGCCATGATGATTTCTGAATGATTGATGATAAGATATTAGATAACAAACAATTTATATAACATTTTTGTCTCTTTCCGCTCTGTTTGTTTTATATGTTCTGGCAATTCTTTTTGAACATATTTTTGATAAGTTCGTTTCTCATGTGCTTATTCTTGCTATTTCTAGCACATGCCATACGCTTTATTCACATTTTTCTTTTGATTTTTCTTTTTGTGTGTTCTGGCAATTCCTTTTTGAACAAACTTTAGATTTACTTTTTCGCGTATGGTTTTTGTCTCTCTTTCTGTTTAGAATATTCCTCACCATAAATTCTTTGTGAAATGATACTCTTTCAAGAATGATGAAGGTACTCTCTCATTTTTACTAAGACTCAATTTTGAGAAATTCAAGAGATATCATTCAAATTTTTAAAACTTTTATGAAAGAGTACCATATAGACACAATACATAAATTTGAAAACTGTTTCAAAAATCATTTGTGCACAACCATTTGTGTTTGATAACATAAAATCAGAAAAACCCAATTCATCAATTGAATGATCACTAAGTCACTCACTCCTCATTTTGTTCGTTGCAAAAAATGGTCAAAACCGGACATGACTTAGACTACTTAAACAATTGATAATAGAATTATCCCACTCAAGTTATTTTGAAATTCTTCAATTTTGCTTTTTGAAATGAATCTTATACCATGTAAACAAAAACATCTAATTAAAAAACTGAATGGTCACTAAGTCACTCACTCCTCATTCTGTTCAATGCAGAAAATAGTCATTCGAACATGATTTAGACCACTTAAACAATTGAGAATAGACATATTTTACAAAAGATATATTATTCTTATTCATCAAACTTGATCATTTTTGTTCAATTTTGAAGTTCTTTTTCACAAACGTTTGAAATTCAAGTCAACATGGAGATATGATCCTTTTTTTTTTAGACAATTTGTATCATTGTACAACACATTCAAATTTAATCTCTAACACATACATTCTAGTAAGCTCCAAAAAAATTTGGGACATTTTCATCAAATTCGACACTTTTGAAAATGATTTTTGACCTTTTCAGTTTTAACCGTATTGAATTTTGACTTTGCCCCGTTGACTTTGTCGAAAAGAATTTTCTTGTCGAATTTTCACAACTAATCAAATCTTACGAATCCTTTTTATCGAAAACTAGTCCATTTAGATCATAATTATACAGGTTTAGACCATTTTCGACAAAGTTTGATTAATATCGAATTTAGTCCAGATATCGAATTTGTGATTTTCAGGGTTTAAGCAACATTTATCTCAATCAGTCATTGTCAAACATTATTTGTATCATCTATACATCTTTTTCTATCATTAATTTCAAAAAACCCCCAATTTTCGGAAACCCTAACATATATCGAAAATGATTTCGATCTCAAGAATATCATAAAAAATCGTTTAATAACCTGTAATACCGATAGATTCTTACATTTGAGAAGAGAAATAGGTTGTGATCGTTGTAATGAACTCAAATATTCTTTCATGTCAAAAAATCAAATCCCACTTCTTTTCGGTATTAAATTCGGAATGATGAAAAAATAAAAAATAAAAAGTGAAATTACTTTTCTATTTATACCGTCCGAATTTAGGGTTTGGAAAGTAACACTTTCAGTCCTTGGATTTTTTCTTCCAAAAATATGTTTAAGAAATGACAGATTTGGCCCTTGCGATTTTTTATACCGAAATTTGTTTTAAAGCAAATTTCAAAACTCCCCCTTTGAGTATGATCCCTTCGCACAATTAGACCTTTAATGGGATTTTTTCCGTTTTCATTGTCCAAATTTTCACAAAGAAATGAAAAACTCCCCCTCTAAAATATACCAATTTTATAGATAAACTATCAATTATTCGAGAGATCATTGTTTTTATTGGATTTTGAAAGTTTTGTGAATTTTTCAATCATGATTTCAAGGTGATATACGTGAATGGGATTTACAAAAACACATGTTTTGACGATGATAACACATTTGTTTATCAAAATAACTCTTTCTCAGATCATGATCTCGTATTGGCATTTTAAGAGAATTTGATGAAAATATCGAATCATGGATCTGATTTGAATGAGAAGACATGTATTCATGTTTAAATTATGTTTTTGTCCTTTTGGATTTTTTTAATTTTTATATTTGAAAAAAAATAAGGAAATCTTTTTGTGTTTTTTTTAATTTTTAATTTTGTTTTTGAAACATCTATTTACAGATTTGATGTATGGTCATTTTCAAGGAGATAACTTTGTCAGACTTTCCAACTATGTTAGAGTCATACGTCTCATACCAATGCGATGAACTAAGTACTCAAAGCGTTCTTTGGAAAGAGCTTTAGTAAATAGATCCGCAAGTTGGTATTCAGTTTCGACAAAGTATAACTCCACCGTTCCCTTATTAACATGTTCTTTAATAAAATGATACCGGGTGTTTATGTATTTTGTACGCGAATGTTGAACCAGATTGCATGGGATCACAATAGCACTCATTGAATAGTAATACATCGGTATCTTGTTGTATTTGAATCCATAATCCAGTAGTTGTGTCCACATCCAAATGACTTGTGCACAACACGCGGATAATGATACATATTCAGCTTCAGCCGTGGACATCGCAGTATAATCTTGCTTTTTGAAACTCCATCTCACTAGCTTTTCACCTAAAAATTGTAAGCCTCCTGAAGTGCTTTTGCAATCGTCTTTACATCATGCATGGTCTGCATCTGAATATGTAATTAGTTCAAATTCGGAATCTTTCAAATACCATAGGAATCCTCTTGACCTCTTTGAGGTGTTTGACCATAGGACGTGCTTGATAACGAG
>BQNB010084330.1:9102-28783 GCA_026074375.1 Tanacetum coccineum
GTGATTTGAAGTTTGGGAAATGGGCAAAACAAGCCCCTCAAGGTGTATATGTGTATTGCAGGGAAAGTCCTTGATGTGTGCAACTTTGGTCCTTGGAGTTTTTGTTGGTGTTGCACCGTTAGTCCTTAAAGGACTAACGGGGGTGAGTTTAAAAGGGTAACGGGAGTGGGATTGTTAACAGGGGTGTTATAAAAGTGGTGATGTTGGGCTAGTGTTGGGCCAGGTATGGTGTTAATGAGTTGGGCTTTTTATTAAGGCTTAAGGCTTTATAAGATATAAGTGGGCTTTCCCGGGCCCACTAGGTGGGTACGGGTGGGTACACTTTTGGCAATTTAGGTTTTTGGGTTTGGTTTTTGATGCTCTTTCCAATGCCTTATCCCCGGGTTGACTTTGACTTGGACTTTTTGACTTCTCAATTTTTGTTCTTTTCTTAGATATCCATTACCTGCACAATACAAATGCAAAACATACAAATACAATGTATTTTTGGTACGTTTTTAGTCATTTAAGTCTGGTTTTAGTGGTCAAAGGTATGTGTAATTAAACGCATGCCATGCACCTTCATAAGAATAACGACGCGTCAACATTGCCCCTTGATTTATTATGTCTAGTCTTATGGAGAATCCCTAATAACGCATTACTAGTATAGAAGCAGTTATTCATTGAAAAAAATGTTGTAACATTAGTTTTATTGCATCAAAAAAAAACTATTTTATTTTCATACTATGTTTTATTACCCTCAATCCAAGAACCAAAGCTAGAAAGACACAATAACTAGAACTAACAACTATATGAGAACAAAATTATCCTAAATCATGTCACGCCCAACATGAAACCCTAGGTGTGCTACAATACTCGTCTTTTTTGCCAACAACTTATACGGATTCCATATTATAGTATTACGTTGAATTAGATTGAACTAATATACATATGGCACAAATATAATAGAATGGGTTATTATTCATTAGAAATAACCTCATTCTATAATGTATAATTTAAAAAAAATAATAGTAATAAGATAAAATATAAAATTTAGGTCAACAAATATCAAGAATCAACACTAGATTGAATGAATGTTTGAAGAGAGAAAACATATTCTAGTGAGAGTTATGAGAGTTTTCCTAGGAAGAGAAAGAGATGAGGACTTGTTTATTTTTTATTATGAGACACACCTCTAGGCTCTAAATGAGAGGTCTTTGGGAGTATATATACTTTCCATTACGATACATAAACGTAAAGTTTAACCGGCTCTTGTGACTATACGTTATTCACGAGACTTTAACCTAACGAGTATAAATGTAACATAAACCTACATCCAAACATTAAACTATTACATTGTTTACATATATAAGATCCTACATAAGTGCTAACAATCTCCTTTTAAAGGACGGTCATTACTTTAAAAGCTAACTATTATGATCATAAAAGTGTCGATTATGATACTTTAAGTGGTTTTATTTATTTCTAGTGTTTAGTCTTTATTTTACTTAGTAAAAAGTTGTTTGTAATAAGATTTAATATGCTAAAAGTGAAAATAGCATATTTACCAAAGATTAGGGACTAATTAGCAAAATTAGGAAAATAAAGGAACGAAGGAAAGCTTCCTCCCTCTCCTATAAATAGCCACCTAATCATCATTAGGTGGTTGATGGCTTGTAACAACTTTTCCCTCTCTTTTTCTCTTTTGTTATAAAATTTGGAAATTGTGAAAACTTGCCTCCCTCTCTTGATTCTCTATATTCTACATCGTTCTATATCGTGTGATTCAAGCTAAAACAAGACCTAACAAGTGGTATCAGACGCCATTAGAGATTAAGAGTGTTCGTGTTTTGTGATCGAGATCACGTTCGAGTTACACGTGATTCAAATTCGGTAGTTTTCGGTGATTTCGGGCGTTATTTGAGCTTCTTGAGTGTTTTCGACATCACATTTCACTATTACATTCGGTTTTGACATCAAAAATGGATTAGACGTGCTTGTGTTGTCTTGTTTGTGCAAATTCGGAAGTGATTTCTTTGTTTCATCAAATTCGGAAGTGATCGGTTGTGGATTTGTAGGATTTCAGTATCGTTTATTCATTTTCGGAAGCAAATTGTAACTACATCGGGTTGTAATAGTGATACGAGGCCTCAGTTTTATCGAGAAACGTATTTTAGTGATTTGTGTCAAACTCGAAAGTGTTACCGAGATTGGTTTAGTTACACAATTTCTGGTTTTATCGAAAATTGTGTATTAGGACGTTGTTTAATTCTCAGAAATCATAATAAGGGTTGTAATAGATACACAAGTTCTCGGTTATATCGAGAATTGTGTCAAGAAAACACAAATTCAGACACTTGTTTCGGTTTTGTCTCAAATTCAGTTTTATCGAGTTTGGGATAAAGGTTTACTTTTTAAACTCAAACACGGTTTTGGGAATTGTAAAAGTGATCATCATTTTTTGTTTCATCGAAAGTGTGGTCATTTTTTGAATTCAAAGTGTAAAATACACATTCTCGGTTGTATCGAGTTTGTGTGTTGCATTTTCGGAAATATCAAAATAGGAACCGAGTTTCATCGAACTTGATCATATTACGGTTTTATCGTGACAATTGAATAAATTTTTGATTGAAATAGTTTTTCAAAAGGTGTGAATATAAAAAATAAGTAAAATTATGAATTTGAGTTTACCGAGTTTACTGAGTTTAATTCTATCCGAAAAGAGTTCAGAGTTTGAGACTTAGTTATATCCGAGATCTAACGTCCAATTTTAGTTATGTCCGAGATCTGAGTTACCGGTTTAGTATTGATTGAGATCAGTGTTACTGAACTTGGAAAATGGGTTTAAGACACGTGTTATACTTGACAAGTATTGAAGTTTTTGGTTGATCACAAATAGAACTCTTTTTCGTCTACAAAGATCCAAGTTTTGAATCACAAGAAATGTCGACGTCTAATGTACATCAACAATATCTTGCTATATACCATGGGTAAGTAGTTTTAGAAGATACCTCAATCGAAAGAGAGAAACTAGAAAGTGGCTTAACAAGGCAATTGATGATGGTCCATATAAGTTTAGAGTATTCACTCCTTTTGAAACTGAAGCACTAAGGATGCAAAAAGAAGAGTATTTAAAAGGAGATGATTTGAAACACTATGAAGTTGATATTGAGGCAATGAACTTGATTCTAATCTCTATTCCAAATGACATCTATAACTCTGTGGATGCTTGCACTACTGCAAAAGCCATGTGGCAAAGAGTTAAACGTTTAATGCGAGGAACTGTTCAAAACCAGGTTGATAGGGAAACACGTTTCAATAATGAGTTTGATCAATTCGTTACTGAACCAGGAGAAGCACTCGTCTCAGTATACAATCGTTTTGCTCAGTTAATGAATGATTTGGAACGAAATCATATCATATTTCCAAAAGTTACCATTAACACAAAGTTCATAAACTGTCTACAACCTGAATGGCTAAAGTATGTTACTCAAGTTCGTCTTGCAAAAAAATTGACTGAGGATTCTTATGAAGATTTGTTTGATTACCTTCAACAATTTAAGAAACTAGTAAATGCATCAAGAGCAAAGAAGTTGGAGAAATCCCATGATCCTCTTGCATTGGTAGCACACACGGGTTCCTTATCCAGAACCTCATCACCATACTATGTCACACATCCCTCTTCAGTGGTTGATTATGATGATGATTATCAAGGGGATACAATTCAAAACAACTCTGATGATCCACTCACTTCTGTGATGATTTTACTTGCTCGTGCCATTACTCGAAGCTTCTCTAATCCAACAAATAACCATCTTCGTACCTCCTCCAACACCATAAATCAAGCCATTGTTTAAGATGACAGAGTGAATATTCAAAGCAAGAATTCTGGTAATGATGGCAGAAATACAAGACGTTCATATGTTTAAGAGGATGTCATTGAGAGTAACAATGTTCAGAATAATGCTAGAAACATTCAGAGAACTCTTCGAACTGCGTCTTTAGGAACTGTTTCAAATGTTCAATGCTACAACTGCAGTGAGAAAGGCCACTATGCTCGTAATTATCCAAAGCCAATAATTAGGGATTCAAAGTACTTCATGGAACAGATGCTGCTAGCAAAACAAAATGAAGCAGGAGTCATTCTTACCGATGAACAAAATGATTTTCTCTTTGCTGATGTTTCCCGGATGGAAAAAATTAAGGAATTAAGTGCAAACATATGCTTGATGGCCAGAATTCAACCAGCAAACATTGAAGGGTCAAGCAATGATTATGCATTTCTCAGTGAGGTACAAACTCCATCTACCAGTTATGTGAATCCGCTATTTGCTAAAGATAACCAAGAGCAAAAGTATTCGACGCAACCTAAAATTATTAACAAATCACTTGGTGATGATCAAATTGATAGCAATATTATATTTGATGAACCAAATAAAGATGTTAATAGTGGCAGTGTTGAAAACGATAACAATGTTCAAGACTCATATGAATTAGAGCAATTAGCAAGAAATGCGTATAAGGAAGCTAAGAAACAACAAATAATTGCTAAAAAAGTTCAACAACAAAATATAATGTTGACCAAACAGCTTGAGTTGTATAAGAAAAAGGTTCGGGTTTCTGAAATAACAAAAGAAAAGACCACTAACTACTTTAGTGAATATATTGAGGCTGAAAAAGCAAAACGATTTGAACAAGAGTCACAATCTCAATTTATTCGTGATCTTCATTTGAGATTTAGAACAACAACGTAATAAATTAGATTTGAATGTTGTTGAATTAAAAAGGCAAACTGTGGAATTTCAAAAGACTCAATCAATTTTGAAACGCAAAATGAGTGAAAACGAAGATCAATACCATGACACAGTTTTAAATCTTAAAACGAAGGTTAAAAAGAATGTGGACACGGTGTTAAAAAATTGGTAATTCATTACAAGGAATGTTTATGCTTGGACCAAAACCTATGTCGTTTTATGATTCAAAATTGAAACATGGTTTGGGGTATGCGAATCCTTATACTCTCAAGAAAGCAATTTCTCAAAATCTAAAATTGTATGATGCTTTTTGCTTGGATGATTCAAAAATTCATATGAATATTAGAGATACAGAGGACATTCTTGAGGATGCTACCAAGAGTCAAATAAAAATGAAAAAAAAGATGAAAGATCCAATAGCTATTCAGAAAAAACAAAATGTGTGTACAACTGACTACAACAAGTTAAATGCTATTTATGATGATTTTGTTCCACAAAAGGAAATTTCTGATGAACAGAAATATTTTCCATCATCTTTTATATCTTTTGAAGATCATTCAAATAAAAGTTTATCGTATTCTTCTTCGGAGACAAAACCCACTCAAAAATCAATGCCTAGTGCAAATTCAATATTAGTGGATTTGAATCAAATGGAAAATGATTTTCAAATTTTTTTTGAGTTGTTAGAAAAGACTTATAAACGGGAAAGCATTTTTTATACCCCTCTACGGTTAAATGACTTTTGTCAACAACAACTTAAAGCAATTCTTCACGAGTTGCAGTTTAAGTTGGAAATCTTTCGAAAAAGATTTTTAAGAGATATAAAAGAAATGAAAGATGTTTTTAAATCAACAGAAAGTGATCTTAGTGAGACATGGAAACAAAATGAACTTTTGAAAGATCAACTCTTGGAAGCAACACTCAAGCATGAAATCGAATGTTGTGTGCTGTTGAGTCATGAATGTGTAGATAACCATATGAAAGATGAGACTGAGAAAGTTTAAAAGGACTCCATTGAAATCCAAGAGGGCATGCAAAAACAAATAAACATTCTTGAAAACGATGTTCAAAGATGTCAAAAACAAAGTCTTGATTTTGAATTACAGTTGCAACATGAAAAAGAAAAACAAAAATGTAAATCTTCTTTGAAAAACGTTTGTAAAACCACTTGGATATCAAAAATGGAAAAGCTTGAGAGTGAGAACGTGTCTTTGGAATTTCAAGTTCAATCTTTGATAAAAGAACGGGACAATGTCAAAACAGAATATCAAAAACTTTTTGATTCAATCAAAAAGACACGTGTTCAAACTCAAGGGGAAATCAATGAGTTGATTGAGAATATTAAACAAAAGACATATGTTTATGCGGATGTTTGTGCTTAAAATCAAGATCTTTTGATGTAAATATCTGAGTTGCATGCTAATCTGCAAAATGTTGAACAAGGTAAGTTTGTGAATACTAAGTTTGACAAAGCAAATGTTTCTAAAACCATTTGTGTCACACCTTTAAATAAACAAGTTTTTCAAAAGAAATCTGTTGCACCTACCACAGAAGAAAAACATGTTTTGTCAAACACAGTCACTTTACAGACTTTACCTAACAAACAACAAGCTGTTGGAACAAACGAAAATGTTATTGCACCGAGAATGTACAAAGTTGGAATGAGCAAAGTCACTAATACAAATAAAGCTAAGAGTGTTTTATCTTCTACAGGACTGAGCACTACTTCTAGTGTTAGAAGACCATCGAATAGGGATTCGTCGTTCAAGAATAGTGTCGTTTCAAACACTAAGAATTTATCAAAGAAAGTAGAAGTTTCTGATAGGACAAATAAAAAACCAGATGTTGCATCTAAGAATGTTACGTTAAATACGTTTGTAACTAATGGTGAAATCAAAAACGCTCTTATAGCGAAGAATGTATTATGTGTTTCTTGTGCTAAGAATGTGCTTATCCCGTGTCATGATAATTGTCTTGCGAAATATAAATTGAATGTGCATTCGAATGTTAGAAGAGCCTTATTCACTACTCCTAGAAGCGTAAAATATACGTTTCAAGACACTACCCTTGTAGTTTCAAAAACTAGGTTTTCTGTTAAAATAGCTCAATCTAAGTCATTTGATAATACTCCCGTAGTTTCCAAAACTAAGATTGCTGCGGTCACTCCCTTAAGTGCCAAAAATAAGGTTTCTAGTGCTTCTAATATGCGAGTTAATTCCCTTAGAAACTACATGAAGAAAAAAATTCAAACTAGTCGAATGTGGCAAAAGTGGTACGAATTACAACCAAACTTTTGTTGGTCACTTGTTAAAATGCCTCTGAATGTTAATAATGGTTGATCTGCTGTTAAACCATCAGGTTCTGTTAAAAAATGGGTAGTCAAATTGTCGACTTGTCCATGTGTGGTATCTTCATGTGTTGCAGGTGGTTCGAATCGTTCTGTGGATTGTTAATAGTGGTTGTTCAACGCATATGACGGGTGATCGATCACTGCTGAAAAATTTCGTTGAGAAATTCATGGGCACCGTCCGCTTTGGGAACGACCATTTTGCAGCCATCACAGGTTATGGCGATTATGTACAAGGAAACATCACGATTTGTCATGTATATTATGTTGAAGGGATAGGACACAATCTCTTCAGTGTTGGATAATTTTGCGATGGTGATCTAGAAGTTGCTTTTCATTCAAAAACATGTTATGTGCGAAATCTGGAAGGCGATGATCTGCTTACAGGGGATCGTGAATCCAATCTATACACTATCTCTATTCCTGATATGGCCGCTTCTTTACCCGTTTGTCTTATGTCCAAAGCCTCTTCGACAAAGTCATGGTTATGGCACCGCAGACTTTCACATATTAATTTCGGTACCATAAACGATCTTACCAAACATGACTTGGTTGATGGTCTTCTGAAGTTCAAATACGGTAAAGATCACCTTTGTTCGGCATGTGAGCGAGGAAAGAGCAAGAAAGCTTCTCATTCACCTAAATTGGTTCCAAGTTCTCATTCCAAGTTGGAATTGCTTCATATGGATTTATGCAGTCCAATGAGGGTGGATTCGATCAATGGAAAGAAGTATATTCTTGTGTTCGTTGATGATTATTCTCGGTTTACATGGGTATATTTTCTTCATTCAAAAGATGAAACCCCCGAGATAATAAAGAAGTTCATTGCTCAAGTTCAGTTGAATTACGACGCTAAAATTCACAAGATTCGAACTGACAACGGTACTGAATTTAAAAATGCAACTCTTAAGGCTCATTATGAAAAGTTAGGCATTATGCAACAATTTTCAACTGCTCGAATGCCTCAACAAAATGGTGTTGTTGAACGACGCAATCGTACTCTTGTCGAAGCTGCACACACAATGCTTATCTTTTCACGATTAACGGAATTTCTTTGGGCCGAGGCTGTTTCTACTGCTTGCTTTACCCAAAATCAATCAATAATTCATACAAGGCACAACAAAACTCCATATGAACTTCTTCGTGGTAGAAAACCAAATGTGGAGTATTTTCATGTGTTTGGTTCATTGTGTTATCTAACAAATGATCGAGATGACCTTGGGAAGATGAAACCAAAAGCAGACATTCGTATCTTTATTAGATATTTAGAAACATCCAGAGGGTTTTGAATTTATAATCGTCGTACCAAAAAGATTACGGAAACCATTCATGTCAAGTTTGACGAGCTCACAACTATGGCTTCTAAACATGACAATTTAGAACCCGTTTCATAATGATTTCTTAATGATGATTCATCAGCGGAATCAATGAATACTCCGTCCAAAGAAGATTTGGACAATTTGTGCGGACCAATGTATGATGAATACTTTGAGAAAAAGTCTTACGATATGCCTATCAATTCCGCTGCACAACAAGTTCATAATCAAGAAGACTCGACTTTGACATCTTCAATTGATATTGAAGCACATAAAGCTCCTCTTATTTTAACTACATCCGAAGAACAAACTTCTCCAATCTCTTTGTCTATGGCTGGTGAATTCTATCAAGAAGACTCAGCAGAACTTGATGGTAATACGTTGGTAACTCTGTATGATGCTCCAGACTTTTCTAAAGCCGAATCATCAACAAATCTAGACCCATCAAATATGCATGAGTTCCACCAAGTACAACCTTTAACACATATTTGGACAAAAGTACATCCTTTGGAACAAGTAATTGGTGACCCATCCAAACCTGTGATGACTAGACATCGACTTCAAACTGATCCTGAAGTATGTATGTATGCTTTAACCGTCAGCACCATTGAACCTAAGAATATCAAAGAAGCTATGTCTAATCACAGCTGGATAGAATCAATGCAAGATGAGTTGCATCAATTCGAAACACTAGATGTATGGGAATTAGTTCCTAGACCAGATGGAAAAAATATAATTGCTGTCAAATGACTATGGAATAATAAAAGTGATGCAGAAAATATTGTCATTCAAAACAAATCTCGTCTTGTTGTGAAGGGTTACAAGCAGGAAGAAGGCATTGATTTTGAGGAATCATTTGCTCTAGTTGCTCGTCTTGAAGCCGTCCGAATATTCATTGCTTTTGCTGCACATAAAAACATCACATTCTTTCAGATGGATGTTAAGACTGCATTTCTTAATGGTCCATTGAAAGAGGAGGTTTATGTTAGCCAACCTGATAGATTTGTCGATCCAGACTTTCCAGATCATGTCTACAGGTTGAAGAAAGCACTATACGGTCTCAAAGAAGATCCACGAGCATGGTATGACAAAATGTCTTCTTTTCTGATTGAACACCATTTTACTAAAGGTATTGTTGACCCGACTTTGTTTACACGACGTCATAGGGGGAGACATATTACTTGTTCAAGTGTATGTCGATGACATCATTTTTGGTTACACAAATCCAGATTTTTCAAAACGATTTGTAAACCTTATGAAAAGTAACTTTGAAATGTCTATGATGGGTGAACTCAAGTTCTTTCTTGGACTCTAAGCTCATCAATCACCCCGTGCCATATTCATAAGTCAGTCACAATATGCTATTGAGCTTTTAAAGAAACATGGTATGGATGAATGTATCTCCATGAGCACACCTATGGCCACTGAGAGACTGGATGCCGATTTACAAGGCACTCTAACTGATCAAACGACTTATCATCGAATGATTGGAGGGCTCATGTATCTAACAGCCAGTCAGTCCGATATTGCTTTTGCCACCTTTGTTTGTGCTCGTTATCAAGTATGTCCTACGGTCAAAAACCTCAAAGAGGTTAAACGGATCTTTTGGTACCTAAGATATTCCTATAACATGGGATTATGGTATCTGAAGGATTCTGAATTTGAACTAATTGTATATTCAGATGCAAACCATGCAGGAAGTAAAGACGACTGTAAAAGCACTTCAGGAGGCATATAATTTCTAGGTGAAAAGCTTGTGAGTTGGAGTTTGAAAAAGCAAGATTGTACTGTGATGTCCTTTGCTGAAGATGAATATGTGTCATTGTCTGCATGTTGTGCACAAGTCGTTTGGATGCGTACACAACTACTGGACTATGGATACAAGTATAACAGAATACCGATGTATTGCGATTCAAAGAGCGATATCGCTATTTCATGCAATCCGGTTCAGCATTCGTGTACAAAACACATATACATCCGGTATTATTTTATTAAAGAACACATTGAAAAGGGTACGGTGGAATTATTCTTTGTCAGAACCGAATACCAACTTGCGGACCTATTTACTAAAGCTCTTCCAAAAGAACGCTTTGAGTACTTAGTTCATCGCATTGGTATGAGATGTATGACTCCAACATAGTTGGAGAGTCTGACAAAGTTATCTTCTTAAAAAAAGATCATACATCACCACTTGTAAATAAAATTTTCAAAAACCAAATATAAATTGAAAAATCTAAAAATCCAAAAAGATTTTATTTATGTTTTTCAAAAATCAAATACAAAAATAAAAAATGGAAAAATCAAAAACATAATTTAAACAAAAACCACATGTCTCTTCATCACATTCAGACTCATGATTCAATATATTTTTCCAAATTACTTTCATTTGTTCCAAACCAGATCATGTTCTGAGGGGGAGTCATTTTTAACAAAACATGTGTTTTTGTAGTTTCCATTCACGTACATCACATGTATTTTAATTTCACAGTGCTTTCAAAATTCAATAAAAACAATGATCTCTCAAAAATTTAATAGTTTTATAAAAAGGGTACACTTTCAAGGGGTAGATTTTTATTATTGTGAAAATTTAGACTTTGAAAAAGGAGAAAATATCATTCAAGGTCTAACTGTGCAAAGGGATCATATTCTAAGGGTGAGTTTTTGAAAAATTTTGCAACAAAATTCGATAACAAAAACTACAAGGATCAAAATTGTCATTTTTCAATCCTAAATTCGGAAAGAAGAACTCCAGGGACTGAAACTGTCAAATTTGAAACTTGCAAATTCGGATAGTATAAAAGGGATTTATAATTCATTTTCTATTTTTCATTTATACCGAATTTCAAATCGAGAAAGAAGAACAATCAACTTTTTTGATTTTGAGTTCATTTACAACTATCATAACCTTTTTCTTTTCTCAAACATAAGTGACCCATTGATTAACAGGTTTTGGAAATGATTTTGTGATGTTCTTATTGTCATATTCAAACTCGGTAAAAGTTAGGGTTTCTGAGTTTGGGGTTTTTAACGATGTTTATGAGTAGTTAATTGCAAAGATTGTTGTATAATAACCAAAAATTGCATATTCGACACGAAAGTAACACTTGGTAGGACTCCGAATTTGTTAAAACATATATAATATGGCTAAATTGAGTTTACAAGGGCTAAGAGGATTGTGTTTGATGAAGAACTTGACAATAAGTTTATTTTTGATGAGTTTGTTTTGAAGAGCTCAAACTCAGAAGAGTCAAACTCGGAAGTCAACGTTTCAAAAGTTAAACTCGGTAGTCAAATTTGAAAAAGTCAAAATTTTAATATCAAAAGTGTCGGATTTGTTGCTACATGCATAAATTTTTTGGAAAGGGCTTAATAGTATAAGAGTGTGTTAATGATAATTGTCTGAATGTGTTGTTTAAAGCTCAAATGTCTGTATCACGATCAGTTTCTCATGTGAAGTTAAATTTCAAACAATTGATCAAGATTTGATTAATTTTATATTGTGTGTCAAATAGGTCTATTCTTAATTGTTTAAGTGGTCTAAGTCATGTTCGGTTCCGACCATTTTCTGCAATGAACATAATGAGGAGTGAGTGACTTAGTGACCATTCAGTCATTGAATTATATGTGTTTGTGTACATAGTATAATTTTCAAACAATTAAGAATTTTCAAATTACTTGAGTCAGATAATTCAATTCTCAATTGTTTAAGTGGTCTAAGTCATGTCCGATTTCGACCGTTTTCTGCAATGAACAGAATGAGGAGTGAGTGACTTAGTGACCATTCAGTTGATGAATTATGTTTGATTGATTCCATGTTATCCAAAACAAAGGCTTTTGCACAAATAAGTTTTTGAAAAGAGCAAGTTCTCAAATTTCTGTATTGTGTCAAAAATGGTACTCTTTCACAAAATGTTTTAAGAACATGAATGATATCTCTTCAATTTCTTAAAATTGAGTTTTATTCAAAATCAAATAGTATCTTCATCATTCTTGAAAGAATATCATTTTACAAAGAATCTATGGTGAGGATATTATAAACAGAAAGATAGACAAAATCCATACGCGAAAAAGCAAATCTAAAGTTGCCAGAACACACAAAAAGATAAATCAAAAGAACAATACAAATAAAGCGTATGACATGTGCTAGAAAAAGCAAGTATAAGCACATGAGAAAGAAACTGATCAAAGATATGTTCAAAAATAATTGCTAAAGCATATAAAACAGACAGAGCGGAAAGAGACAAAAAAAATTAAATGAATAGATTGTTATCTAACATCTTATCTTCACTCATTCAGTAATCATCATGGCACAACCACAAAGACCATCTGATGTTCATCAAGATGAATTATGTCCACCAAACAAAAGATATGCTCTTATGGAAGCCAATAAGAAAGTTGATCTTGACAATCCGTTATGTCCAGATGAGAGCAAAATCCTGGTAAATATCCTTCAAAATCATCCACTCAGATTCAGCATTGTTGCTTCTTCATCAATGCCATGGATATATTTGGGGTAATTCTGGCATACTTTGCAAGAAGGTGGATCAAAGTATAAGCTCAAGTTAATGCTGGACGGAAAAGAACTCACTCTGACTCTTGGTGACTTCAGGACAATCTTTCAATTACCTCAAACAACTGATAACAATCATGATCACTTTGTCCCTGCTCCAAAGTTCTCAGAGATGGTTCCATTCTATGTCAACAATCTTGGTTTCACTCTAGAATTAAGATCCACGTCAAACTTTAAGACAATCGGTCTTCTACAACTGTGGCAGACACTGTGCAAGATGTTTTCAAGATGTCTGACAACACGTGTTATTGGTTATGATCAACCATCATTGTAGATCATGCAGTTGCTATATTGTTTTGTCAACAATATTCATGTTGATTATGCATAATTACTTTGGGAAGGATTTCACTACTCACTTACAAATCCAACAACCATGATTCCTTACCCCAGATTCATAAAGCTTATCGTGAGTCATTACATGACTACATTTCCTGAGATATCGAGAAGAGCTCGTGATCGATATCATAATTTGGCGGATGATGTGATGATTAAAAGAATCTTTAATTTAGGGAAGAGTAAGGGAGTAGTTGCAATAAAGATTCAAGATTAGATGATAACCAATGAGATGAAGTTTATGGAGAACTATCAGTTATATGTTAAGGTGTTTGAAGTAGATGTTCCTACGACTCAGTCACAGCCGATTGAGTCTATCCAGGGAACGCATAGGATAACTAGCACCTCTAGGACACCTAACCCTGAGATTGCTGAAGGTGAATCAAGTGCTCCACGAAGGTCTACTATCATTAGACTTTTTATCCCACCAAGACGATCCACACGACTAACTCCACCAACTCCAATTCCAACAACTGATGAGGCGGATGATCTAGTTTTACATGATACACTTCAAGTAAGTCTGACAGGTCAAAAAAGTCATGAAGAGCTTGAAGCTACACAAAATGTGGAAAAAGTTAAAGAGCACTTGATGGCTGAAGAAATTGAGAAGTTAGTTGAAGGAACAGAGAATGTAGAAGAGAATGTTGAGGTTGCTAGTTCAACCCTTAGGAATGATGACAATTAATCTAATCCCGACACTAGGTTAGAGCCCTGGAGTGATAAGGAAAGACCAGAGGTAAAGAAAATTGCTGATATTTCACAACCTGTGAACGTTATTGAAGAGGAGTAAGAATCAACAGAAGATGATTATAAGTTGAAACTAAGGGAGAAAGGGAAGGAGATATAGGAGTCTAAGAATACACCATCCCCTACAACAACTAGATCTCTTAGGACTCATTCTACTCTCATATCTTTGGATACTGAGAAACTCCAGGAATTGACAAAAACTGATACTATACCTTCATCTTCAACACCATCATCGTCTTCATTCAAACTATCTGATACCAGTAGTCTCTTGTCCTTATTAAAATCTAAGCCTAGACGTTTCAAAAGATACAAGAGTTTTTTTGATGAGCTATAAGGAAAATATGGTTATCTATTTGGTCATCTAATGACAAGGTTTATGCCAAGAAGAAAGTTTAATGAACTTTCTCGACATCTCCAAGACATCATGATGGAGTCTTTGCCCAAGATAGTAGACGAGCGTATCAAGAAAATTCTCTAGACTCAAGTTCCATTACATGTTGCACAAGGGATTATATTGGAAAGAGAAAAGAGTCAAGCGGAGGTGTCCAAGATAATTGCTGATGCTATTCAGCAAGAACGCGAGAATTTTCGATCAGAGATTTCTTCGCAAGTTAATGATGCTATCACTAACCACATTTCTTCGCAGGTTGATTCATCAGTCAGGAGTTATATGTCATGACATGTATTGCATGTGCACCCCACTCAAGCTACACCAACTAATGCACAAGAACAACAACACCAACTATATCTGACTATGAAAGACAATCCTCAGCTGCAACAGGATGATTTACCAATTTGGCTCGCTCTCAAGTATAAATTTGAAAGACTTCATATGGCCGCTACTCTTTGCAGACCTTCTGCCGTTAACCCTAGAGATCAGGACGATCCTCATAATGATGCTCATCATGAGAAGGAGAATCGTGCAAAAAGGCAAAACAAATGAGCATGGAATGTTTGAGCTTAGAGGATCATCATCTGGCCAAGATTATGAAAGTGAACCAGGTCCTTCAACATCAGGTAATCAAGAACAATTTGATGACTTTGATTTTTGGACAAATTCTTATGCCACAGATGATGATGTGCTTCTGAATGAGAAAGTGTCACAAGAGCTTGTGGATGAAATGTCACAAACTGTTGATGAAGCAAAGCTACGCAAAGTTATCAATGAAATGTTAAGACAACAATGCACTTCAGGAGATGAGCATCAATACCACATTAATCAGATGACTTCTTAAAGAGTGATATTGTATGGGAAAGCAGGAAAGAAATAATAGTTCCATCATATCAACCAAAGCCCACTCTAGTCGTTCAAAGCTGACAAAGAGATCCTAAAGCTCCTGCACTATCTCTGGTTAATCAAGATCTTTTGTATTTAAAGAAAGGACACACAAGACCTGAAAAGATTGCATTGTCTCTATACAAGTTTCCTACAGTTAGATTCCCTGATAATGATATTGAAGAAAGAACTCCTAGATGGGTAACAAAATGTGTAAAGAAGTTTAATCCTTATGCTCGATACGGTGTCGAACATTGGAAGAATTCACATGCAAAGATCTTCTACATAAAAAAACAACAAGAACCCGGAAAGCCCAAGGAAGAAGTTTATTTAAATTCAAAGATTGTTCAAATTATCAAGACTTATTGGGAACTAAGACATGAGCACAAGTTTATAACAGAGATTGTTGCAAGAAGAGCAAATGAAAGTATAGTGTCTGTCACTGAGTCAGATTACAAGAATCTCAACAAGAATGATATTGAAGATATGTATCTGCTAATCGTAAATCACAAGGTAGACGAATATGTTGAGACTGGATTGTTGTGGTCATTATCAGTCTTCATCAGGAGTACAGTGATCTGGGAAAGAGTTCATGACTTTCACCTAGGTGTGGAAAGCTATCAACAACAAGTCAATCTTACTGCACCAACAATCACTTTCCCAGGCATTAAGAAGTACAAGGTGTTCTCCATCGTCTCTGAACCAGTATATGGCATTATATACAAGAACCGCAAGAAAGAAAAGAGAGCGATGAGACATCAAGAAGTTCATACTTCATAAGTTTTGTGATGCTACATTGAAAAGAGTCTTGGAAGGATTAAAGAGCTACAACAACGATGTTAAGTATGGTTATGTGACTCACAACCTTAGTAAAGAAGATGTTGAATACTTACAACTGTTTGCTGAAGAGATTGAAAAACAGTAGAAGTATCGTGATCAAATGAGAAGATGGGAAATCTATGTGAATGGACGACCACTAGGATCAAGGAGGGAACGCCCAGAATAATCGACCCTTAGGGGGAGATTGTTAGGATCATAAAAGTGTCGATTATGAGACTTTAAGTGGTTTTATTTATTTCTAGTGTTTAGTCTTTATTTTACTTAGTAGAAAGTAGTTTGTAATAAGGTTTAATATGCTAAAATTGAAAAATAGCATATTTACCAAAGATTAGGGACTAATTAGCAAAATTAGGAAAATAAAGGAAGGAAGGAAAGCTCCCTTCCTCTCCTATAAATAGCCACCTAATCATCATTAGGTGGTTGATGGCTTGTAACAACTTTTCCTTCTCTTTTCTCTTTTGTTATAATATTTGAAAATTGTGAAAACTTGCCTCCCTCTCTTGATTCCCTATATTTTACATCGTTCTATATCATGTGATTCAAGCTAAAAAAAGACCTAACACTAACAATCTCCCCCTTACGAGATGATCATTACTTCAAAGGCTAACAATCTCCCCCTAAAGGATGATCATTAGGGACTTATTGAGATCTTCATTTGTTTGGATGTTCTCTTGGATACTTGTGAGTTTTGATGTAGTTTTTCTTGCGTTTCTTGAATTCTCGAAGTTCCAGCCTCTCTTTTTCCCTTTGATGTGTCGTTGTGTGTAGGTTTTATTTATTATCAAGTTTTACTATTTATACTTTGTTGACTATACCTAAAACAACACTAACGGGCAGTGTACATGATCAGTTGTAGTTTCGTTGGTAATTAGGGTGTCAATCACTAAGAGCGAGAGAGTTAATTCCTAATTCTATCAGTATTTTAGTTACTTATGTTAGTCCTAATCTATTCTATGTTATACCTAAGTTAAACCTAAAACTAATGGCAAAAGGGGGTTTTCAGCCTAAGAGAGTGGCACGAGTTTTGGTTTACCTAGACTGAGATTAGGCAATTAACACACATAAGCTGATATTTAGACGATAGAGAAGCGGTCAAGCCTATTGTAAGGAAAACGTATTAACCATATTTAATCTAATATAACGCAGGATTTAGTTTATAAGTGCAATGATTGTCTTATCTCGTTATTGATATACCATTCCTAGATTTAGGCAGTACTTCTTCCTAAAACCTAGACATGGCAATTGTATCACAATTAACCACATCCGCATAAAGCAATCGCGGTTAATTATAATCTATCTAGGAGACAATACTGGTGAATATTGAAACCTAGCTCATCGAGGCTTTACCCATTTATGTTCAATCGAATTATATATGTTGGTAGTCTACGGTATGTAGTGATCCAAGCAAGGTCGTAGGATGCATTTGTAATTCGTAAGTCACCACTTAGCTCTACCACCCTTTATAACTGGGGAAAACATTAAAGAGTTAAATTTGTAGTCCTATAGTTCTAGAGTCACATATAATCTATATGCAGTTTTATCCCAAACCTAGATTACTTGGTCCGTCTCACTAGATCCAGTTGAATGATAAATTAAATCACATAATCAAATATAAACGAATATGAAGTGATAAACATAATCAACATACAACTTATAAGAAGCAATCAAGATAAACATAAACCAAACGTTAAATTATCATAAACATGGCTAATACCTAAAGGTATTAGCCAATAACCATTGTAACAAATACAAATGTCATAGATAAACGATTAAGGTAACCTAACCAAGTTAATGAATGATGCCAAAAACTGAACACATATTTAGAGTATAAGATATTACAAGGGTTTTTCTATGGATTGAAGGGCGTTGCAAGACCTTCGTAGCTTCTCTTTTCTTTTAAAAGTCAAACATGGTGGTTAATGCCTTCTTCTCAGTCTTCGGTATATAAATTGCACACTAAATTCGTATTTAGGTCTCGATATTTATAGCCTTTGGAATTCGGTCGATACGCCGTATTGGATGTTGTCAATACGGCATATTGGGGTTTTCTTAGAGTAAGGACCACGTTAAATATCTTTCAGAATCTTTCATGAACCGCCAGTGGATACGGCGTATGTCTTCAACTGGATACGGCGTATTGGTCTTTATGTCTTCGTGGTTTCTTGTGAAGTTCAAGCGCAGATACGCCGTATCTTCCTTGATGGATACGGCGTATTGATTGTCAGAACAACAGATTCTTGATTTCTTCGTTTGAGCTCCAAAATACGCGCGTTTTAGTTAAACTTCACCAATTGCTCGATATTTACTTCAAATAACAAATATAAGCAATTAAGTACCAATTCATGCAATAATTATACAAAATAGGTAAGAAACATGGGATAAATGATGCTATAAAAGTGACGTTATTTGATGTCATCAAATATCCTCCCATTTGAATCCTACTTGTCCTCAAGTAAACTTTAGAAAACTTATAAAAATGTATCTCAAACTAAGGTTTAAGATTTTTTTCTTTAACCAATTTTCGTTTAATTACTAGCATACAACCAAACACCTCACGAAGTAGGAAAATGAAAATACTCAAATCACTCAACTAATCTATGTGGTAACATGTAACTAATTTGCTCAATTGCTCGGTCGTGACGAGTATTCTAGCATAAGCTTGGCAATGATACACATCTCCACCACTAAAGCTAAGGAGTGACAAGTCTAAAAGGTTAAATTGGGTTAAGGTTTAAGGGTTGATTATTCTTTCCATTCTCTATCGATACCAATATTCCAGAAAAGGTGACAAAACCACACATACACATCCATAACGATGGAATAGACATATGTGATTGCTCGATCCTTAACTCGAATAAGCTAAAGAATAGGATTAGTAATCTTCACCAATAATAGTAAACCAACAAGGCCAACAAAATCATGTATACACATCCATAATGATGGAATAGACATACATGATTGCTCAGATCCCTGTTAACCAATAGATCTTGATTGATGATTAGTGTGTAAAGATCAAGGTGTAATTAATGTGTGTGTTTAGAGAGAGAATTACCTAACTTGCCTGTTGATTAAATGAAGTTGTTACATCTAACCATGGCATAAATTACTATTTATAGCCCTTGGTTAGCTTGTTGACTAAACTTTCCTTACTTAACATATTTAGTCCCTGTACTTTATAATAGTGCTTACAAGTAGAACATTTCTTTATTTCTAACACATTCCCTCAACAACTTCTCCTTGAACATAAGCTCTTCTATTATTTCTTCCAACATTACCAGAATTTCTGCTTTGAATATTCACCCTGTCACCTTGAACGACTGCTTGATTTCTGGTATTAGACGAAGCACGAAGACGATTGTTTGTTGGATTAGAGAAATTTTGAGTAATGGTGATTCGTAGTAAACCAACACACGTAAATATAAAATATATAATATGATAGAAAATTACCAAATTACCCTTGAGGAAAAAGGTAAAAAGGAAAATCTTTACAAATATATATAATATAATACGTTTATAAAC
>BQNB010084331.1:0-28272 GCA_026074375.1 Tanacetum coccineum
TTAACTATTAAACTACGAGCTATAATAAACAGTAAAATACACGGGGTGACCGAGTCTTTTTCTAATATCTAACACTAAGGTACAATTTCTCGGCCACGTGATTGATAGTCAAGGCATTCACGTAGACCCTGCCAAAATCGAATCCATAAAGGACTGGGAATCCTCGAAGACACCAACGAAGATTCGACAATTCTTAGGTCTCGCTAGGTATTACCGAAGATTCATCGAAGGATTTTCAAAGATTGCCAAGTCGATGACCAAACTTACTCATAAAGGAGTTAAGTTCAATTGGGGAGACAAGCAGGAAGCCGCTTTCCAGTTATTAAAGCAGAAGTTATGCAGTGCGCCAATTCTGGCTTTACTTGAGGGAAGCAAAGATTTTGTAGTCTATAGCGATGCGTCGCACAAGGGATTGGGTGTTGTATTAATGCAAAGAGAGAAAGTAATTTCTTATCCATCACGCTAATTAAAAATTCATGAGAAGAACTATACAACTCATGATTTGGAACTTGGATCGGTAGTGTTTTATCTGAAACTTTGGAGACACTATTTGTATGGAACCAAGTGTACGGTGTTTACGGATCACAAGAGTCTACAACACATTCTTAATCAAAAGGAGTTGAATATGAGGCAGCGTCATTGGTTAGAACTGCTCAGCGATTACGATTGTGAGATACGTTATCACCCGGGGAAAGCAAATGTTGTTGCTGATGCCTTGAGTAGGAAGGAGCAGAGTAACCTATTAAGAGTTCAAGCCTTAGTGATGACTATTGGCTTGGATCTTCCTAAACAAATCCTGAATGCTCAGACTGAAGCACGAAGACCAGAGAACATCAAGAACGAAGATGTTGGAGGTATGTTGCTTGAAAATTCTAAGGATTCAGAGAAATTTAGAATGGAAAAGTTGGAACCCCGCGCGGATGGAACTCAATGCTTAAATGGCAGGAGTTGGTTACCATGTTATGGCGACTTAAGGACTGTGATCATGCACGAGTCTCACAAGTCAAAATATTCTATCCATTCGGGTTCTGACAAGATGTATCAAGACATGAAGAAGCTATATTGGTGGCCTAATATAAAGGCCGACATAGCCACCTATGTTAGTAAATGTCTGATGTGTGCCAAGGTCAAGGCAGAACATCAAAGGCCATCATGATTGTTGGTACAACCCGATATCCCTTAATGGAAGTGGGACAATATCACCACATATTTTGTCAAGAAGCTTCCTAAGTCGTCACAAGGCTACGACACCATTTGGGTGATTGTCGACTGACTCGCTAAGTCCGCAATCCTTGTACCGATGAGAGAGACTGATCCTATGGATAAACTTGCAAGAATGTACCTGAAGGAAGTGGTCACGAGGCATGGAATATCTGTCTCAATCATTTGTGATCGTGACCCTAGATTCGCATCAAATTTCTGGAAGTCCCTTCAGAAAGCTTTAGGTACTAACTTGGACATGAGTACTGCATATCATCCACAGACTGACGAACAAAGCGAGAGGACTATTCAAACTCTCGAGGATATGTTGCGTACTTGTGCGATCGACTTTGGAAATGGTTGGGTTAACCATTTGTCATTAGTCGAGTTCTCGTATAACAATAGCTATCATGCTAGCATTAATGTTGCACCATTTGAAGCACTTTATGGTCGAAAGTGTCGTTCACCTATTTGTTGGGCCGAGGTTGGAGAAGTTTAACTCACTGGTCCAGAAATAGTTTAAGAAACGACCGAGAAGATCATACAGATCAAGCAAAGAATGCAAGCCGCCCGTGATAGACAAAAGAGTTACGCCGATCTAAAGCGTAAGCCAATGGAGTTTCAAGTTGGGGATAAAGTTATGCTTAAAGTTTCACCTTGGAAAGGAGTAGTACGTTTTGGCAAACGGGGGAAGTTAAACCCCAGATATGTTGGACCTTTCAAGGTGTTGGAACAGGTTGGATCCGTTGCTTACAAGCTTGAGCTTCCGCAAGAGCTGAGCAGGGTTCATAATACGTTTCATGTATCCAACTTGAAGAAGTGTTATGCCGACGAACCATTAGCCGTTCCGTTGGATGGACTTCACTTTGATGACAAGCTTCAGTTTGTCGAGGAACCTGTAGAGATCATGGAGCGAGAAGTTAAACGGTTGAAGCGAAGCCGCATTCCAATAATCAAGGTTCGATGGAACTCCAGGAGAGGTCCTGAGTTCACTTGGGAACGTGAAGACCAATTCCGAAAGAAATATCCACACCTCTTCACAAAGACCGCACCGTCGTCAAGTGCCGCGTCTTAAGCCTTGAGGACAAGGCTCACTTAACGGGGGGAGACTATAACACCCCGTGTTTTAGGGTCATTGTACGTCGTCAATAAATTCACTATGTATTTTTAGTATTGTACGCGTTTGCTTTTAATCGTAAAAGTTAAGTTAAATCGCGTAAGTTAAAAGTTATCATTCAACGTAAACGGGCATCAAGCAATACAATGTTTACGTCAAGCAAGTGTTAGATAATTATTTTGAGAATAATTATTTTCTTTTCTCATTTTATTTTATCGGTTACTTAAAGTGTTTACGTTTCGCAATAAATTTGCATTTAGGTTTTCTCGGAACCACCACAATTAATCTACGCTTCAACGAATACCAAGGAGATTTGAAGGCTTGGTTAAGCATTCTTAAGACTTAAACTAAGTTAGGGTTTCTTGGAAAAATAAGGGTTTTCATCCTTGTTTTCAAGCTAAGGATTAAAATCACAAGGGTGTGATTTGTTCTTCCATTCACTACTCATTTACCTAAGGTTACCTAAAACTCTTTATAACTTTACATTTATCATTTTATGTATATATAAGTTCTATGTAGCAAAATCACCATTTAGGATACTTTTAAACATGTGAAATGAACTTGTACTTATGATCATGGTTTTGTATATTTTTACACATGTTATATAGTTGTTAATATCATGAAATGATAGAAATATGAGTATTATATCATGTTGGTTTAAGTATAAAAAGTATAAGTATAAACTAGTAAGTAAAAGTTTACTTAAGAAAGTTTATGATTTAAAGTATTGTTAAGGACTTGTTATCTTGGACACTTGGACAAACTATGGACTAATGGACACTATTATATGTAAGACATAGGATATAAAGAATTATGGAAGACTTGTGGTATTTTAATTAGTTGAAAAGTATATAAAATAAGTGTATATAATTAATTATATACAAGATGTTAAGGGGCTGTTTTGGTGCGAATTCCAAGGCTGGGATTTTATATTTTATAAACATACTACATATTACAAGGATCGTAGGCATATAAAGAACTCGAAAAACCGACTTATAACGAAGGAGATACGCTAATTACAAGTTTTAACTAAAAAGTGTTTTATAAAATAAGTTTTATAAAAACTTTTAAACTTTTGGACATATTAATAAAAATCTTATAATTTTCACAGATCCTACATATTTTTAGGATTTCAAATCAATAAGAATCATAATTTTTCAATCGATAACGAAAGAGTTATGAATTTCGCGAGTTTACGATATTCAAAGTGTATAAAAATAATTTTATAAACAATGAACAGTAAAAGCACTATTCATCAGCAGACCCAAATTTATAAAAACATCATAAATAAATAGAACTTTCAATTACGAGAACGTACTCGAAAGAATCACTAAAAACGGAGCTAAAACGAGTAAGATACGACATTTACGGGTTTACGACGATAAATTCTATAAAAATAATTATATAAAACGTCATGAACAGTAAAAGTACTGTTCACCAGTAGGTCAAAAATAAAAAAATGTAAGATTTTGATAACTCATCATAATACGAAAGCGTAGACATAAGAAACGGGCTTAAAACGATAAAGTTACGTCGTTTTTTACTAATGAACTATTTATAAACGTTTTAACTTTATAAATACGATTTCACAAACACAATTAGATGGTGATGTAGCTATATAGAATTGTATATGGTAGTAGTTAATCAAAGTGCTTAGTACTTATACGACCTATATTGGATTAGGTTGCATTCTGTCATTTCCGTGACGCATTTTCTGTTGTATTTGGATTATCATTAACTCAAGGTGAGTTCATAGCCCCACGTTTTACATTTTAATGATTTACAAGTTTTGGGGTGAGAAACATATGCATGTTTTACAATTGGACGCAAGTGGACATTTCACATTTACGATTACGTGTTTGCCTAAGTAGCGATAACCCATCTAAGCCCATTATCATGAACTGTCAATTACTGTTGTGAGCGCGAATGTTATAAATAGATCTATTTGGGATTGACATCCCCGTTCGGGTGAGTCATGCTCACTGTGCCGGTTTGCCGGACAACGAACGTATACCATGTCGGACATAGGATGTTGCGGGTTAGAACATCATCACGGGCAATGTTGGCAATTTATATTGCATTTCATACATGTCGAGCTTTAGTGTCATGAGCTTAGGAAAACGTAATTACATTTTATGATGTTTGCATCTGTTGCATTATCATGGGGAAATCTTGCGGTCCTACATTATACATTTTATAAACCTATGAATTCACTCAACAATATGTTGACGTTTTAAGCAATGTTTTTCAGGGGATCAATAAGGCACGAGGTGCAAGGGATACATTGGTGGTTTTGATTTGGATGTCATGCATTAAAGATTTTGTCGCATTACATTTTGTATATCTGTTATGGGCTAGAAATCTTTGTATTTTGAACAAGTGAACAAGTGAAGCTTCGGGCTTTTGTAACAAACAATTTGTTAAATCCAATGTATCAGTTTTAAACGGCTTTTAATGGTCGTTCTTATATATATCTTGTGTTATTGATCTATGAAGTACCACCCCCAACCCATATTCCGCTGCGACCCAATTTGAGGGTGTTACACTGTCAATCGCTTCAAGTGGTATGGGATAACCATTATTCATATAAACGCGTTGTTCATGTGAACATGGTGTAACATCCGTGATTTAATCAGGTTAGTGATGCCTTTAGAAATGGCTAAGAGTTCGTTTTGTGTGATTTCTTGTGTGTTATGTATTATATATGTGTGCTAAGTAGTTTGAATAGGTGTATAATATCATTTTGAGGTGTGTGATCATCTCATTTTGAGTGCGTTGTGTGTGAAGATAAGTATTCCATTTGCTCACGTATAGTGATAATGGAAAAGTAATGACGTATAACATGCATTGCTACGTCAATAGTTGGATGATTTTTTGTTAAGCGTTTATGGAAAGTGTATTATGTTGGAGATAAGTTAAGTGAGTGAAATAGGGAAGTTTGTAGCAAACTTTCTAAATATAGAAAGTGAAATGTGAAATGAAAAGTTATTTTTAGAAGGTTTAGTAAGTTGCGTTTATGTAAAAAGGTTTGCCCAAATTAGCTTAGGTTTTTATAAAAACTTAAGGTAATGAAGATAATTAGTTAGTTAATAATTAAAGAAAAGAAAAAAATATAAATAACAAATTTATATGTATAAATTTAGAAATTTAAAATAAAAAATAAAAAAATATATATAATTAAGGGGTGTTGTGGGCCGGTTTTGATGAAAGAAAAAAAAGAAAACAAGTTTGAGTTAAATTATGACTCTATATAGTATAAATACAAATTTAATAAATTCCTAAATCACTTTTCTTCCCCTCTCTCCCTTGTGATCAGCCGAAACCCTCAAGTAGAAGAAAAAAAAGATTTTTTAATCAAGAACAAGTTGGTGATTTAGTGTTTCAAGAATCAAGGATTTAGGTATGTTCGTAAACCCTAGTTGTTTAGTTTTTTTTAAATCATGTAACAATTAATATGATGGATCTAGGGTTTACATAAAATACAGATTTCATATGAAATTTAACGATGGTATAATGATTAGGGTTAGTTTAGGGTTATGATCATGCATGTTGCATGTTAGGGTTTGCGTTGAAACATGATTTAGAGTTGAGCAGAATTTAGGGCTGTGTTCAACTAATGATATCTTGATGATAGAAACGTGTTTTGATATGATTCAAAATCCTAAATTTAAGTTCAAAGAGTCTAGTTTTCAAAAAGTCTGGCCTCAAATGATTTTGAGTTCTGGAAGTTGGTCAAACATTGGTTACAAGAAAAGTTATCAAAACAGTAAATACGGGTCAGAATTAGGTCATGTTTAGGAGGGTAAAACCCTAACTTAAAAGTGGAATTAAGGTTAGACAATCTATAGTTACTAAGTTATATATCTATATAAAGAAACCCTAGAAGGAGAGCTTCTAATTGTGTGTCTAAGTAGGGTAATTAGTGCTATACTTTTTAGTGTGCAATCAGATCCGAATTGGGACAGTTTTGAAGTTGGATTTTATTTGGGATAGTTACACATGTAATGGGAGCTTGGGAATTACAAGGTAGTTAGTAAACTCATAAATGAACTTAGATGATTTTTGGTATAATTTATGAAGTTCAGGAAGTATGGTTTTTAAGTTGGTGAAGATACACTAAAATTCTACATTTTTGAATAAATTGTAGTTGACTAGTGTAATGTGATAATGAAGTGGTTAAGGTTGGGCATGGTGTCGGGATGACCCACGATGGCTAATCAAACCCTTATACATCCATCATATGTGTGTTACATGGACTAGAGCTTTTAGCTTGGTCGCGTGTAACCGTGTTTATTTATTTGTATAGTTGCGTGATAGGAATTGGAAGCTGCGTTTTGAGCATTCAGGTGAGTTACATAGTCCCACTTTTTACTGCGTTTTAAACTTGGGATGGAAATGATGCAAGTGTTGAAATGAGTTTTAAATTGATGTGATTATGTGTTAGTGTAAATGCATGGACTATTATGTGACTAATGTGCGTTATGTGCTACATGTTATGTGATGTGATATTGATGTGTGAGCTAAGTCAGGAGGATTACTTGCGAGTATCTCCGGCCTGCTTAGTGGAAGGTATTGTTGCCTAGTCAGGAGGGTTACCTGCGGGTATCTCAAGTCTGAGCTAGAGGGAATGAGATTTGGTTATGTGATATGGAGATGTTGCCTAGTCAGGAGGGTTACTTGCGAGTATCTCTAGTCTGAGCTAGAGGGTAAATGGAATTGGATTGATCCAAGAGCGATTGAGGTCGTGTGCTTGGTGTTTGATTGATTGGATTTGGATTAAATTGCATGTTAGCTTGTATGTTAGTTAGCATAATTGTCATGCAAAAGTGTTGTTTTATAATCACAGTAATTCGGTTAATGATTTTGGTAATGGATTGAGTATGTGTGTCTAAAAACCTATGTTTCTCACCAACCATTGTGTTGACGTATAAGCATCATTTTCAGGTATTCAGCAAGATGAGGTTAAGGTTAAGAAAAGTGGCTAGATGGACCGTAGGCGGCTAACGAAGTTTAGTTATCTAGATTTCGTTATTTGTTTTGGATGATGGATGTTATTTGACTTGTTTTGTTTGGATGTTTAAATGTTTGCATGTCATGACATTGGCATTAACTGCCTTTATTTCAATGTCAGACGCCTTTGGATTTTGTTGATGTTTTTGGGTATTTTCAGACACTGCGTGTCTATACCTTGTATTTTGTGCATATTTAGTTTCTCTATATAGACGCCAATGTGTTGTGATGATTCCCTTTCTCGTCGCGCCTCGCGTTTCCGCCTTGGCGGGGTGTGACACATGGTAGCCCATAACTTGTACGTAATTGACATTTATAAATCTCAGAACCTTTACCATCGACACAACGTTCATACTCTTCGAAGAGTATATCAAGTCCTTGAAGTGAAATGCGCTTATTCAAATTTGTGAAGAGTGATACGTTGTATCGATGTCGAATGACAATTTTGCTATGCTCAAGACTTGAATGAATAGCTGTCTCTTGCGAGTTAACAACTTCATGAATATATGACACTGCTGTTAGCAAATCTGATTGTGCTGAATCCAAGTATAATTTTAACTTGGCATGTTGACTTTCTACCTTATTTGTTGTTTGATTGCCAAAATGAAGAAATCTATTAGTCCAAGCAGCTACAAACATTTCCTTATATTGTGTTAACCAATATTTATTCAAATAAACCATAACACCTGAAATATGTAATGAAAGTCGCTTTAATATCATGATAATAAAAAAACGTATAAAAACTCTACTTGATTATATAACATATAATAATACCTGGAAAGTCGAATACAATTTCTTGAAGTTGTTCCAGGTTGAGCTGATACGCTTCCTCACTGTGAGAATTAATTAGTGTATTCCAAGCTATACTAAAACAATACCATGTTCTATTATGCTTTATCATTTTTTTGCATTTTCGTATAACACTTCTATTAATGTGCCATTTTTAAAGTAACCCTTTAGCATTTGGAAATGCAGTGTCGTATGCATTCATGAGAGCCAACTCTCTATCTGTAACAATAACACGCGGAAGCATATATCCGTCCATTACAGATCTGAGACACGCCATTGCCTAATCGTAGTTTACCTCTTTTTCCTTGTGCATGAACACAAATGCTATACAAAAGGTCTGATTAGTTGGAGTTACACCAACTATCTCTAGAAAAGGCATCGGGTACCTGACTGTATTGTATGTCGTGTCCATCAACATGTCTGGAAATGCACGTCATATATTCAATGATGTTGGATGCGCAAAAAATAAATCTTCTAGCTCGTTTATGATGTATGAGGTCTAGTATAGCCTTTTTTATGTAAAAAAGACATGAGCTCTTGCATTGGTGTTTTTTCAGCTTTTTTTCCTAGATGAAATTTTTGGCTTGCATTGTATATCGTTTTTAAAGTAGACATATTTTGAGGATTTTGTTTTTTTAAGTAGATAAAATGTTTCGTGGCTTTACATTTTTTCTAACAAATCATTCACTAACTGAGACTCACTTTCAGACAATCGTCGCGCATACGCATGACCTTCTAGATGTAATGTTGGTTCATGATTATGTGTGTCACATATTGTTAGCCTCAAAATATTGAGTCGAACATGAAGTTCGTCCATTATGTATGTTAGTTTCGGTCAATCAATTAGTTAACGTTGTAATAGGAAAGTATCGGGAATCTGGCTCGATAATTAAACTAATATTGTATATGTTTTGGGTTTAATCCCAAGCAAGACCCGAGCCCGGATCCTAGTTAAATATCCCGCATAAGTGTCGGGGTATATATATACCTTTTCCACTTTGGAAAAGGTACACAAGTTGATTTCATTATTAATATTTCATTTTCTTTCTATTCTCTCTCAACTCTCTCTCTCTCTTCTTTCTCTCTCTAGAAATCAACTCTCTCTATTTTCTAGTTCGATTCGTGGTTGTTATATGAAGTGTATGTGTTAATCGGGATCCTACAATTGGTATCAGAGCCTAAGTGGATTCGTGGTTGATTCTTATGGTTAAAAGATCAAAAAATATCAAAAAATTTGTGGCTTATTTTTTAAGAAAAAAGCCCACGGCTCAAAATTTATTTTGGGTTTATTGGTTTGTTAATCTTGTTATTTTCTTGTTCTACATGTTAAACAGGTTAGTGAGCTACCAAATCAAGGCTTACATAAGCTCCAAGTTCGATTTATAAGCTTAAAAAGTTTGGTGTTCTTCGTGGAGGTTTGGTTCGTTTTTGATGATCCACGAAGAAATACATGTTATTGGATGTTTAATCTTCAAATACCATCTTAGTATTACATGTTTCTAGCTTATTTTCGTGAATAATAAGCTTATTTGGCTTGATTATGCTTAATTCGTGCTTATGTTCTTCGTGGTGGGTTGCTTAAAATATTATTTTCTAAATGGTGGTTTGATTAAAAAATCATTATATTGGTGGTGGTTTGCTGAAAAGTAGAGACAAGATCCGCAATTTAAGGAAAAGGTAAACGCGAAGTTGACAAGTCAAAGGCGGGTTTGAATTAATAATCACTTTCAAAACAGCGGAGGTTTGCCTTTATAGCTGGCGGTATGATTATTTTTTAGCGGCGGAGTTGCCATATTAACGGCGGTTTGTTATAATGTTACACCGGCGTGTTAGTTTAAAACAGTGAGGCGAGTTGCTCGATATTGAAGAACGAGTTTTAATAAACAAAACTAGACGGGCGATGGTTACAAAAGTTCCGGCGGATTTGCCTTGGTGGAAATCAGGCGGCGATGTTGTTCCAAAACGACGGTTTGCTTTTAAGTTTAATTGACGGCGGTTTGATTAAACTTATAGCGGCGGTTTGGTCAAATTGAACGGCGGTTTGTGCATACCTTTGGTGTCGGTTTGGCTCATTCAAGGTGGCGGTTTGGTTTACATTTTAGGGTAGCGGTTTGCTTATATTTTGAAGTAAATATTCATTTTAGGCAAAACGGGCTTTGAACATATTACGACACTTAAACAAACAGCACAAATCATTAACCTGGACATAAACAAGGGCTCAAACCTTAGAAACAAATGATATTTCATTCACGGGTTTTTAATTGATTTTGTAAAATCCATTAAAATCATTTATCGGTTTTAAATCATAGACGTGTAAAATCCCTGTGAAGTGAAGTGCATACATAACACAAAACTTCATTCACTCTATCAACTTAAGATCCAACAATCTTTTACACTTCATAATTAATAACCAATCATTCATTCATCATGTCTACCCTTAGTCAATTACATCCTCAACAGATAGTCAAAATGCATAACAATATCCATGGCAGTGGTTCAATAGGATGTCCACCCATTGCTTGACAGGAAGATATTCTCAAGTGGCGTTCTGTTTTCATGATACATTGATACTAAAGGTAATGGTGAATATTAAGGAAATGCAATTTTTGAGGGTCATACAACCTAACAAGTGTAAGTATAGAAGATGTTAGTTCAAGTTGTTGCAGCAAGGGAAGGTCATCCTGCAGTTCTACAACATACAACAATAGAGACAGTATTGAACATGACTCCAGAGAACAAAGAACACTTTCAGTCTAAAAAAGAAGCAATTTTCTTGCTTTTAACTGGTATTGGAGATGAAATTTACTCAACTGTTGATGCATGCAACACAGCAAATGAAATGTGGATAGCCATTGAAAGGCTACAACAGGGTGAATCATTGAACGTACAAGATGTAAAGACCAATCTGTTCTGGGAATTTAGGAAGTTTACTTCTCGTGATGGAGAGTCAATGGAGTCTTATTACTCCCGGTTTTACAAACTGATGAATGAGTTAACAAGGAACAACTTGCAAGTTACAACAATGCAAGTGAATGTTCAATTTCTTCAACAACTTCAACCAGAATGGTCAAGATTTGTGACGGTTGTCAAGCAATCAAAAGAAATAGACACCATCTCATATCACAAACTTTTTGACATTCTGAAGCAGTATCAAAAGGAAGTTAATGATATCCGTGCTGAGAGAATAGCCAAAAGTGCAAATCCATTAGCACTTCTTGCGGCTGCTCAACCATATTCAGATAATTACTATCAAGCACCAAAACCTCAGAGAACAAATACAACATCATCTTCTACAAGACCAAGTTCATCTACCCGACACAAAAGCAAAGAGATCGCAAAACCAGTTACACCTCAATATGAGTTAGTTTTTGATGAAGACAGTGATCCTGAACAAGCTCAGAGGGATAAGGAAATGTAAAAGAATTTTGGCACTCCTTGCAAAGTATTTCAAGAAGCTCTACAAACCTACCAACAACAACCTTCAAACTTCCTTAAACTCCAGGAACAAGACTGAATATACCCCACCAAAGTATAACAACGACAATCAGTCAGGGCAGTTTGGGAATCAAAGGAAAATGACAGTTGCTTGGGCTAGGGAAACTGTAGGCAGCCAGGTAGTGCAACAGAATAGGATACAGTTCTTTAACTGCAAGGGATTTGGGCACTATGCAAAGGAATTTAGGAAGCCAAAGCGGGTTAAAGACTACACATATCACAAGGAAACGATGATGATATGCAAACAAGCTAAACAAGGTGTTCCACTGCAAGCAGAGCAAGCTGATTGGCTAGAGGACACGGATGAAGAGATTGATGAAAAGGAATTGGAAGCACATTGCAGTTTCATGGCAAAGATTCAGGAGGTCTTACTTGAAGAATCCAGTTCTACTGATCAGCCATTGGAACAGGTACAAAACCATGATGAAAATAATGTGTTTGCAAATGAAAGACGACATTTTGAGCAACTTGAATCCATTAATGACACATATGTTTTAGAGAAGGATGATAGCAATGTCACTTCTGATTCATCAAATATATGTAATAATGATAATCAGGTTGACCAAAATGCTGCAAAATGTGTTGATGAGCGTGCTACGCTTGCTAATTTAATTGCAAATTTAACTCTTGATACTGAGAAAAACAAAACGATTTTAAAGCAATTAAAGAAAGCAAATGCATCATTGACTCAAGAAATGGAAGAGTGCAAAACTAACCTTGATGAGACTAATAGAGCTTTGGGGGAGGCTACTAGTTGTCGGGATAGTTGGCTGATTGCACATCAAAACAAACAAAATGAGTTTGAGAAGTACAAAGCCTTTAATGACCGGACGATTGATTATGACATTCTTCAAACAAAGTTAAATGAAACTCTAGGACTATTAGCTCTAAAAGACATTGAAATTAAAGAAGGTTTAAAAACAAAAGCCTATGAAATTTCAGTTCTCAATCAGAAACACGACGAGTTAGTCAAAAAGAGTCTTTTAACAAAGTCACAACTGGAAGGTCGTCTAAAAGAGAAAATAGTTGCATCAGATACCACTATTCAGAAATCCAAGAGTTACCATAAGGAGTTGTATGAGAATACAAATCCGGAATGGAAATGGTGGATAGCTAAGAGATGTCCATCAAGATATAAATGGACATAAAAGCCTCTTAGGACCAAAAAGATATGGATGCCTAAAATCAGGAAAGATGATGTATCAACAAGTATTAGTCCCACTATAGACATTGTCTCTAGGATAACTAATGTCTTGAAGATATCAAATTCCTTAGGATCCAATTTGTCCAATGTTCCATCGTCCTCTAATTCTCTTGCAGATTGTACAACTCATCCTATTCATTGTTGACTCTGGATGCACGAAGCACATGACGGGCAATCTCAAGCTTTTGTGTAATTTTGTGGAGAAATTTCCGGCAGTTCAAGCCTCGCACCACAATGTCTGATGGTGTCTGCTGAAAATAACACTTCAGGCCTCGTTCCTCAATGTTAAAATGATGTCTGATCACAACAGTTCAGACCTCGCACCACAACGACAAATGGTGTCTGCTGAAAATAACACTTCAGGCCCCGTTCCTCAATGTTCAAAAGATGTTTGATCGCAGCAGATCAAGCCTCGGTCTTCATGGCAATGACGTCTGTTCACATCAGTTCAGGCCTCGTTCTTCATCAAATGACAAGCTTGGTAATCATACTTAGGAGTTCTTTTCGTAAACCAACTGCTCATGATATGGACAGTTTTGATTTTAAAATCATATGATGCCTCTGTCAATCAAAACTATAAATGACAGTTATTGTTTTTGTCATGAACTTACAAAACGGAAATGCATGAAGACTTGTGAAGACATTGAATACATTAAAAAAAGGAGATGTGAACTTTGGAATCTGAAATAAGCGCTGATTTTTACAAACTATATGATATATTCTGTCGAAGAGTGTGTTTGTGTCTAACAGTTGTTATATGTTCATTATTTTCATTCTGTGTCTCTTGATTTAAATGCTTATACTTGGATTACAATGCTTATATTCTTCACAAGGTCAAAGAAAGTGAAACTGTCTTGCACATAAGCTTTCGAAACATAAACTACATCTGTTAACAAATAAGTTCATAACTAATTTGTTATAAAAAGTTTTATAAATTGAAAAACGCATCGATCGTCTCCGATCTTGTTGTACAACCAATGTAAAGAACAATATGAAAAACAACTCAGTTTGCAAAGAAACGAATCAAAATGTTTTCGATAAGAGACTTGTTTGAATCATATCATAAAATCCAGGATTTGAAAGCTCAAATGCAAGACAAGAACATAGCATATATGGTGAGTTAAAGAAAACTTCATGAGAAATGCAAAGGCAAGTCTGTGGAAAAACTCTAGTTTGATAAACCATCTATTGCTTAGAAACCAATGCTCAAATCGGATCCAAATCCATCAGTTTAGGAAAACTGACTCATTTTTTCAAAATTATACTTTAATGAGAAGTTTGCTCAAACGAAAAAGCTTCCAAATCTCGGTTAAATAAAAACTATGTGTAGGATGGTTATCTAAACAAGTCACTCAACTGAATTTGCCTAAGAATAGAATCAATCGGAAATTACACCCGAATTCGTTACACAGGAGGTAATAGTAATCATCTTACAATACTACCTAACAAACCCTTCATAAAACAAAATAAATTGCCAGTAAGCACAACACAAAACAGAGAACTCTTTAGTTAACCTCATGCTTCTAGGAATACTAATCCTTCACGTGTTAATCTACATGAGGGTAAATCACTCTACTAGTGTTAGCAGACCACCGCTTAAGAGCTATCAAGTTAAAGATAAGGTCATGCCAAACAATAGTCAAGCGAAGTTTACAAAGAAGGAAGTAGAAGACCACCATAGGATTTTTATTATTTCTAAGAAAATAAAATCTGTAACTACGTACAATGACAATTCAAATTCTAGAACTTCGAATGTGAATGTTGTTTGTGCTGAATGTGGAAAATGTGTGTTTAAATTTTATATGATGCTTGTGTTGTCTAAATACTTGAAATGAAGTGAATTGCTAGAATAATAAGCCTATAGTATTGTGCCTATTAGTCTAGTAAACCAAAGAGAAAAACTTGATACAAATCTAGTTTGCAACCACCCATTAGATAAACTGTGTTATTTTCGCATACCTCTTTGCAGAAACCCAAGAGTTACTTTAAGGAGTTGTAAGAGATACAATTAAGGATGGGGATAAATTATAAGCTTCATAAAGAATAACTAATAATGGTAGATAGAAAGAATTGTCCATCAAAATACAGAGAACACAAACGTCACCTTCTAGCACATTAGTATTAAATGGAACCAAGGGTTAGAATTCTTTACGTGTTATGTTCATCTTAGGTGATTCATCACAGGAAAGTTACAAAGAACTCTTGCACGAGGCAAAGCGTTGGAATTGTAGTGTACACCTAACATGGTTCGAAATATAGATATCCCTCTATATTCATACATGAAACAAACTAGTGGGTTTAGTGCAGGTTACATCATTCATTGGTCCAAAAGCAACAAAGAATTGATCTTAATTGGAAGATGCACTATTACAATGTCTGTAAAGCAGGAAAATATCGAGTGTGGTTACATGAAAATGTTGATATCTAAGAAAACTGAGAAGTGCTAGATAATGGTTTACAAAAGCATGAGCTACATCAAATGGTGTCTGCTGAAACTAATACTTCAGGCCCCGTTCCTCAATGTTCCAAATGACGTCTGTTCATATCATTCATTAACGCCTCGTTCTTTCATCAAATGACTTCGAGAGCATACACGTTCAGAATCGGAATTCAAGGGACCACAGCACAATGAACAGTCAAGTTCAAAGCTGGTTCCAAAAGTTGTTCTCTAAGCAAACAAGACAGCTTACATCATGACCAGGATAAGAGTTGGATTTTACTATTCTCTCACATAGCAATGCTAGAGGACAACAGGTAAAAAATATATTGAAAATATAATCAGAAAAAACAAAAAAAATTCCTTAAATAAATCTTATCGACGTTGTCTCTTAGAATCGATAAAATTTACATGCTTTAGAAAATGTCGATTTACATTGACACGGGCTGTGTGTAAAATGAAAGTGTAGCGAGCGGAGAGTTTTTAATTAGTTTTAAAACATGTCCTATTTCCTAATTTTCTAAAATGGCTTATGGGCTCATATTCCAGTACATAACACGGGATCTTCAAAATAAAGAACGTTTATAATACTAATCTCACAACGCTGAAAATTAACGGTTCTTGGTCTTGAGTTGTTTTACAGACATTCAATGTTTTAAGCTCAGAAAAAGGAAAGTGTATGTATCAGTGAGACTTACCTTACCTTAGAAGAGATTTTTTTTGTCTCTCTTACTTTGGTTTTTAAAAAGTTAAACTACAGAATTTTTAAAGAATTTCCGATGCACAATTCATAATCTTTCAAAACTGTGGTTCACAACACTCCAACCTCACAATGTTTTTAAAATAGAAAACAATTGTTCAATTGGTCCTTATTTTTTTTAGGGGGAGTATTTTCGAAAAACAAAAAACAAAGTTTTAATGTTCTTGGATACATCAACAACGACAATTCTTATGTATTCAAAACATTATCAAAATGTTCCAGACCATTCATGCTGATCATATTTTCTCCCCACAGAATTTTCAAGACATATTTTAATCACAAGGTATTTCAAAAACTAAGTGTTTATTATTTAAAATAAAGGGAGAAAAGTAATGAATATAATCGACTCATGTGCTGATCAGTAAGAAAAGTTTCATGGTTTGCATCTTATACCAAATTACAACATTTATTTCGTCGATTCTTTCTGAGTCATAAGGTGGTTAGGTTAGGAATCAATCCTATGATCCAACCAGAACCGGAAGATCTATCCAAGGATAATCCAAGTTAGATAATACAGTCCTTATGTATTGATTGGAGTGATGTATATGGGAATTAATTGTCGATAAGATTGAAGCTAACACGCGGAAACATATCATAGCAACATGGTGTTTGTTTATGAGTCTTGGTTAGCATTGAAGGAGTTAAAAGAATTAAAAAGGAAAGGTATGGATAAAAGGGTGTAAACAAAGAACGCGCCCTTTACCAAACATTCCTTAAGCAAAAACCGGTCGTCAAGTACATATTATGCTGTCAGAATCACAAGTGAATTGATGACATTGAAAATGGACATCTTGGACCAGTGATGCTATGCATAAACCTTCGTCCAAGCCATTCGGGTTTATTCTCAACAGAAACTTGTTTTCCATTTGCTCACGGAGATGACCACGTTATCTATTGGCTTCTCTCTCTTCTAAGAATTGCTTGATATTGTATATTCGGTGGAAGTGTCTGCTCCAGGCCTACGTGTACTAAAACTAAATGCACTAAATCGAGAACGTTCATACTTTTCGAAGAGTATATCAAGTGCGTGAAGTGAAATGCGCTTATTCAAATTTGTGAAGAGTGGTACGTTGTATCGATGTCGAATGACAATTTTGCTATGCTTAAGACTTGAATGAATAGCTGTCTCTTGCGAGTTAACAACTTCATGAATATATAAAACTGCTGTCAGCAGATTTGATTGTGCTGAATCCAAGTATAATTTTAACTTGGCATGTTGACTTTCTACTTTATTTGTTGGTTGATTGCCAAAATGAATAAATCTATTAGTCCAAGCAGCTACAAACATTTCCTTATATTGTGTTAACCAATGTTTATTCAAATAAACCATAACACCTAAAATATGTAACGAAAGTCGCTTTAATATCATGATAATAAAAAAGACGTATAAAAAACTCTACTTGATTATATAACATATAAATAATACCTGGTAAGTCGAATACATTTTCTTGAAGTTGTTCAAGGTTGAGCTAATACGCTTCCTCACTGTGAGAATTATTTAGTGTATTCCAAGCTATACTAAAACAATACCAAGTTCTATTATGCTTTATCATTTTTTTTTCATTTTCGCATAACACTTCTATTAATGTGCCATCTACAAAGTAACCCTTTAGCATTTGGAAATGCAATGTCGTATGCATTCATGAGAGCCAACTCTCTATCTGTAACAATAACACGCAGAAGCATATATCCGTCCATTACAGATCTGAGACACGCCATTGCCCAATCGTAGTTTACCTCTTTTTCCTTGTGCATGAACACAAATGCTATACAAAAGGTCTGATTAGTTGGAGTTACACCAACTATCTCTAGAAGAGGCATCGAGTACCTGACTGTATTGTATGTCGCGTCCATCAACAACATGTCTAGAAATGCACGCCAAATGATGTTGGATGTGTAAAAAATAAATCTTCTAGCTCGTTTGATGACGTATGAGGTCTAGTATAGCAAATATAGCCTTTTTATGTAAAAAAGATATGAGCTCTTGCATTGGTATTTTTCTAGCTTTTTTTCCTAGACAAAATTTTTGGCTTGCATTGTATATCATTTTTAAAGTAGACATATTTTGAGGATATTGTTTTTTCAAAGTAGATAAAATGTTTCGTGGCTTTACATTTTTTTCTAACAAATCATTCACTAACTGAGACTCACTTTCAGACAATCGTCGTGCATATGTGTGACCTTCTAGATGTAATGCTGGTTCATGATTATGTGTGTCACATATGACACTCAACGTCCAACAATCATCATACATATATTTCCCTTCCAAACCAAAAGGACAATCGCATTTTTTTGTGCCAGTATTTCTAGTTGAGGTTTTTTTACTAGTGTATTTACCACTAACATCACAATGAAAAGAGACATTAAAATTAGCTTTAGATCTTTTAATCACAATAACGTAACCGATTGAAAGTCTTGTTTCTTTCACCCAGTCTATTAAATCTTGACGAGAATTAAACACCTGAAAACGAATTTTTAACAAGTTTTAATGCTTTATAATTTTTAATAGTAACCTATAAAATATACTAGGTACTAAAATTGTTTATGTACTTACCGTGTCCGTTTCAATTTCTGGTTTGTTGCGTAAGACGTAGTTGCTTTCATTCATGATTTCATTTTCTTCATGTTGAAAATACTCGCTTTCATTACTAACTTCATTACCGCCGTGATGAAAAAATCTTGAAAATACTCCGACTGGTATGTGTTTAATTACACATACCTTTGACCTTTAAAAACGGACTTAAATGACCGAAAACGTACCAAAAATACATTGTATTTGTATGTTTTCACTTATATTGTGCAGGAAATGGATATCCGACAAAAGGACGAAAAATCAAGCCAAAACGACAAAACCGAGCACGGAATGGAAGAGCGTGAAAAAAGTCAAAGTCAAAGTCAAACCCGAGAAGTCAAAGTCAAAGCCGATGCCGAAAATGAAGAAATACTTAATGGGCCCACCCGTACCCATCTAATGGGCCGGGTCAGCCCATCAATGTATTATATGAAGACAATTACATATAAAATGGCCCAATTCCTTTTTAATTATACACGGCCCAAACCAATATATGAGCCCAAAACAGCCTTTAACCCCCGTTAGTCCTTTAAGGACTGTGGGTGCAAACCCACCATATAACCTCAGGGACTGAAACTGCCAACCCACAAAGTTATATCACCACAAGGACTTTCGGTGTAATACCACAATACAAGATAAGGGGCCAATCTTGCCAAAACCCCAAACCATTACCCTGCACCCAAAACAAACGCACAGTAACATACATTTTCCCGCCAACTCCTATTGACACTATTCATGTGTCTCTTTCACCTCTTTTTCTCTGCAAATTGACAAACCAAAGTCACACCCTCTTAACCCCACATCACAAGAAGCCAATTGCCACATTGGCAATCCTCTACATCACCATTCGTCAATGGTAGAAGACAAAGAATGGATGGCTGAGATCATCACCTTAGGGACAAAGCAAAATGGAAGGCTTAGATTGATTTTGGGCTTCTACTCACACAAGAAACACACCAGCCCTCAAATGTCTCACAGAAAAAGCACAAGTGAAGACTTGAAGACCTAGAAGACTTTTAGTATAAATATAGGACCAATTGTAGCTTTTTTTTGTCAAATCTTGTGAAAATGAAATTTAGACCATTTTAATACTTGTCATTTAAATTTCTGTCATTTAACTTTAAGCATTGTAAATTTTTTTAAGTTAATGAAAATTTCAAGTTTTCTTTAAATACTGTCATTTACTTACATTGTCATTTAAATACTGTTTTTAAGCTCTTATATAAGCTTTTGAATCATTAAAAGCTTATATAAAAACTTGTTTACTTATCTGTCTTAAAAAATCAAAAAATCACAAAAATCAAAAATCTGTCAAAAGAACACTGGAGCAAGGTAAATCATGGATGACTTTGGTTTAGAGCTTCATGGGAAGCATTAGGACTAGTTTTGGGTGTTAAGTACTTGCCAAAAGCTTTAGACTTTTGTAAGTTCTATTTTTCCATTTTTAGCTTATTTACTGTAACATTGCTTATTTCTGCTTATAATTGCTTATTTAGGTTATTTTATGCTTATTTATGCTTGTTTATTGCTTACATGTCATTTGTTTAAGTTTTTACTTAAAACTGTCCATTTTAGCTAAATCTGCTTATTGCTTATTAGCTTATTTTTAGTGCTTTTCTTCTGTTTAAGATTGCTTATTTATGCTTAATTTGCTTATACATTTATCTGTTTTTCCAAACCTTGGCTTAATTCAGTTTAAAGTAGCTTTAAAATAGATTTTTAAAAACTTAAAAGGGTGTTTGGGTCAGTAGGTAAAGTGGTTAAAAAAACTATTGGGTCACTTGGCTAACTTTAACAAGCCTTCTTTAAGGTTTTGTCTAATAGTTGCTTAATTCTGTGGTTTTTAAACAGTGTAGTTTAGCTTATTTGATTAGGACTTTTAAAATAGCTTTTTCATGCTTGTTTATGCTTCACAATGCAGTAGGTTAGGAGTAGTTTAAGTGTGCAATTCCAATTGCATTCTTTTGTCAAAATCTGTCAAGTATCATAGTTTTTTCTTTTTCAAAGTAAAAATCCATTTTTCAATCTCAAATTTAGGTAGGTTAAAGTAAGAATCAAGGTCTAATTTTCTTAGCATTAGCTTATTAGATATAGAACTCCATCTGTTTTAGCTTATTTTGAGTTTTAGTCCTATTTTTCTAGCTTATTGATAAGTCTGCAAGTAGCTAGTTGTCTCTTTTAAGAAAAACAAAAAAAAGTACAATCTGTGTGAGCAGCCCTTTTCTTAAGCCTTTTTCATAGCTCAAATGTCTTTCAAAATGTTTTTTGATTGATGATTATTGTATCTTATTGTTCAAGATTTTTAGGGGTATAAGCTGTATAGCCATAAGGATCCATTAGGTGGCTTAAAATTAAGCTTAAAAGTGCCCTTGTGCCTGTTTTGATTGACAGTTTTAACCCAAAGTGCTTATTTGCTTATTTATGCTTTTGGGCTTGTTAGGATTGCTTAATTCTTGTATCTATTTGCTTATTAGGTTAGTTTTAAGTCATTCTAGCTTATTTTACTTAGGTTAAAGCTTATTTGAGCTCTTTAGCATTTCTAGTCTAAAATTTGGTTTAAAAAGCATTTTAAGGAATTCTGTCATTTTTAGCTTAGTTTGGCTTATCTTATTTGCTTATTTTTATTCCTTAATGTTTATCAGGTGTAGCTTATTAGTAGTTGTTAGCTCATTAGCTTTTTAAGTCTATAAAATGCTTAACAGTTTAGCTCTTTAGGACTTGGTATAAAAAAAGCAATTCTGTCACATCTTTTTTAGCTTATTTCGTGCTTATTTGTGGTTCTTATAAAAAGTCATTTTTTTAAATTTGCTTATTTTTGGGTCCTTAAGCTTTTCTATAAAAAAATTTTGCAAAATAAAAAACTTTGGGAAATTGTAAAGTCTAGGGTGAGCAAGGCTCGAACCCTGGACCTCACCAACCTCAACCAAAGCCTTACACACACACTGCACTACACACTCGCCCTTGGGTCTTTTTCAGTTTTCTTTTGCAAAATTTATTATTTAACCCCTTTTTAGTCATTTATGCTATAAGCCCGTTTTTGCTTATTTCCGGCTTATTTAAATAAGTTGTTCCACCCATTTTAATTTTCCTAGATCAAGCACTGTTTAAAGGACTTTTTAGAATTTTTTCAGATTTTTTCAAGATCGTTTAGTATTTTTAATTAATTTTTCTTATTAAAACTGTTTTTAATTCATATTTAAATAAAATAAAAATCAAAAAAATATAATTCTTTTTTTTTTAATTTTCTTTTACCGTTTAGGACCTAGGAAAAATAAATTTGCGTTCGTATGGTTAAATTTGTAGAATTTAGGTTTTTAAAGAACGGGATTTGAATCTCGTTCTCGTTTTTCGTGTTTTAGCCTTATTTGCTTTCGTTTTTAGGTTTCCTTTACTTGTTTTAGCGTTATTATTGTAGAATTAGGAATCCAAACCAAAAATCTTTGAACTATTCAAAAACGCGATCACGAACGTAACCGATTTTCAATTCATGCCTCGACGGGAAATGACTCGGGAGATTTTAGATTTTGCTTTGGTCAAAAGTAATTTCTTTAAATCTTTTGGAATACGTATACTATATATTATAATTACCCCTAAAAAGGTGGTTATCATTTTGCCAACTCATTTTTACTTAAGTGTTTGTTTTGTTATTTATGTATGATTCAATTTTAAAATCTATAGTATAAGTACATATGTATAGCTCATTGTAAAAGAAAAAAATGTATGATTGAAATACACTTATAATTGAAGTGCTCATTTTGTTACTTGATAATATTGTACATTTCAAGATTAAAAGATAAAAAGTTGATATATATAATTGAATTGTGATTAAAAGTGTTATCTAAATATGGGGTGAAGTGCTTCATCATAAAATAAGGACGGAATAGCGGTAATTAGAAAGAAAGTGGGTGATGGAAAAACTGAGATGGGGCTTCATAAAAGTTTGTGCCATATTATAAAGGGTTAAGTCCATTAAATAGAAACGTACTTTTCAAAATTTACACATCTAGTAAACACACTTGTTTTATTATCAATCTAGCAATTCAAACTTGTTGTTTTGGAACAATTATACTAACATGACCGGATACAATTCCACGTCATTAAATACAATACACGTCATTTTTTATACATATATTTTTTTATTTTCCATGTAGACCCAAAATGAAATGACTATATTATCCTTTGTGTTATTCCCTTATCTTTGTCGTCTTCTTCTATTTTTGTCCTCTTCACTTCCAGATAGAACATAAAAACATCATCTTAAAAACATTGTCTTCTCTTTAACAAACACAATCAACATCACTAAACCCAAATCTGAAAGATGTAAAGATCCTTTCATTTACATCTTCATCTTACTCTCTCTCTCACAAAATTCTACATCCTCATCTTCATCGCATCTAACCTCCTACCGCAGTTGATGCCGTCATCGCCGAAAAACGCCATCGTCAACACCATTGAAACCACCACCACATTGAAGAACATTACATGATCTGAAGATCCACACCCTAATTCATTTCCACGGACCCAACCCCTTTATTTTACTAAAGGGTCCTACACCCTAATTAATTTCCACCAAATCAATAACCCTATACACTAAAATGATGAGCAATTGAAAAAGGCTATCTTGAGCATTCTACAATCTTGAAAGAATCAATTGAAAAATAAAAACTATACATGTTTGTATTATATAGTCTTGAAAGTCAAAATGATTTGAAAAGATCGTTGTCATTTTGTGGCAACTTTTGAGATTAAGAATTGTAATATAAGTATGTTCCTAATTTCTCAAATGGGCGGTTACATTTTGTGTGTGGAAAACGGTAGAATAAAATGAAAGTCAAAAGTCAATAACTTAGATATAGGGGACAAGTCAGCATATTGCAAATCCTAGTCATGGAAAAAAATGACGTGTCAGTCATTTTTAATTCTCAGCCGGTAACATGGTGATATATTTACTATAACGTCACAAATTTGAAAGTTTTAATTACTAGATTAGTAATAAAACAAGTGTGTTTACTAGATATGTAAATTTTGAAAAGTACATATCTATTTAATGGACTTAACCCTATTATAAATGTTAATAAATTATTAGTGTAAATAAGAGTTTTTTTGTGTAAAAAGACCGACCCCTTTTTAAACGTTTGCCTTCCTCCTCCAATCATTAGTATTAATTGCTATCTTTTATTTAATTTATACTACTGTATAACTCAACAATCATTAAACAATCATTACTATCATTTTGATTAATCTTTTAATAAGTTTCTTTGTATAATTAGTCTCATTTTGTAGGTCTCCCAATCATTTTCTTAGTTTTATGAATGCCATTATATGCTACTGTACTTTTATCGAGCTAAATATGTTATTAATCTTTGTCAGTTTTCAGTTTTCGTCATTTGTTATATCACTAACGTAAAGTTTTCTACTATCAATATAACAATAAAGTTTTTCAAGTCCAATCGAACCATGTTCAAGTCGTTACCCCGACCAACACACATGTTGCCACCTATACTCGTATTCAAACGAATATGCCCAACGACTTGGCCAATCGTAGAGTAAATTGCATAAATCGTCCTTAAAGTTTGGCAAAATTGCATGTTTTGTCCCAAACGTTACGAAAGTGCAAGGATCGTCCATGTGGGAAACCTTTGGTGCAAGTATCGTCCCATGGACCATCCTTGCACTTTTGTAACGTTTGGGACGAAACATGCAATTTGGCCAAACTTTAAAGATGATTTATGCAATTTACTCCGTATTCAAACGAATATGCCCAACGACTTGGCCAATACTAATTGATCACAGGATTGAAACGAAAGCCATAGATGAGTTGTATGCAGGTGAAAATACCAAAAATGTCAAAATAAACATAATACAACGTTCTAAACAACTTTGAGCTTCAAACTAATAGGTAAACAACTTCATCTTGAAAAACTAATCTTGACATATCTGACGAGCAACGTAATGGAAACACAATGATGGCATGAACTCTTGAAAATATTTAATCGGTTGCTGACTCGTCAATATCGTTCTAAACGCCCCCTGAAAAGAAAGGTGGCAAAACCATAGCCATTGCTCAGCATATGAAATGATAAAAAGAACGCACGGTGCCTCTTTTTCTTGTATGATTTCAATCCTAGTTTTCATATCTAGCCATTAGAAACTACTTTTCGTATTTGACTTATGACTTTATTCCAAAAAGGTCGTTTAGTCTATCATTAGTCTATCATTATTAAGAGTTTCTTTAGTCATTCAAATCAGCAGAAAAACAATATCAGTGAGCCAAGCAGTTGTTTGAACGTGTGCTGTGGACTTACAGGGCACCGAATAACCATGGATAATAACCTGAGTTGCAACAATAGGTAGTGTAAAGGATAGCGTGCAAATTTGTTGTAGCGGATAATAAACTAATAATCCATAAAAAATAGATAATCATAAGCAAAGACTAGAATCATATAATCATATTATCATTTTCAAAATGCGCATCCGAACAGACCATACAAGTCACATCAAATGTTGCACTTTTTGACGCAGATAGGATACATGTAAATACAGGCTAGGTTATTTGCTAAATTGACTAGTGGCTATATCTGAAAGTAGCTACAGCTAGAAAACATTAGATCAATTGTCCTGCATAATCCCGATTATCAGTAGGACCAAAAATTGTTTACCAATCTTACTGACGCAGTATCTGTTGAAGCTGAAGCACTTGGTTTCTTTGATCTGGTGGTAGCTGATTTATATGTTCTGGTGTGAGACTCATGACTTGTTGAAGTAGCGCCTTTTCCTGATCAACGGACAACTGCATACATGCACAATTAAGTATGTTCAGCCATAATTCAATATACAGCAAAGTCGTATCTCAAAAGAAATTAATAATCAATGTAAAGCAAAAGTCGTATCTCAAAAAAAATTGGCATGATCTGATTAGATTATGTAAAACCTAGTAACGGGTTGAAAAGAGAAAAATGGTTTAGCCTATGATACACGTGGCAGAGTCAACCCCTTTACCATTATGAACAAAAGGTTGATACAAATGAACATTTTTGCAAAGTACAATGTCGCCACAGATCATTAACCCCCTAAAACGGAGTGGATTGGGTTTATATTTGATCTCAAGAGGGTTATATGGGGAAATTCTAAACCTTTTTTTTGGGTAAAGGGTGGGAAATTGTAAACCTTAACATAAGAACAAGTCAAGCTGTATGGGACAAACAGGTTGAAAGTAAACCGAAGTGTATTAAAAAATGACAACCTCATCAACTTCAAGGGGAAAAAAAAGTAAATTAGTATTTTACTAGTATAGTTTCTGTAATCGTATCTAGTGCTACTGGATATATATACTTAGGTGGCCTATAAAAGAAATTTCAGTAGTTGGGTAGCCTTAATGAAAAAAGGTAAATCATTCAATGACCTCCTTATACGTATCCCAAATATTCAACACACGTGTTTTGCCACCTATACACCTTACCCAACCCAAAAAAGACTGTTAGGCCTACCTATTATGCCTAATATTGTACCTACTAATCTAATAGAGATACCCTAGAACCGCCATCCCTCCCTACTCTCCCCGCCAATTACACCGCCGTTTCTGGTACGTCAAATCAGGTCCAACTAAATCTTCTTGCAAAAATGTTTATTATAATGATGTTGGTGCTAATAAGAGAGAATATCTTTTCACTTTTCAAATCGTTAAATCACTTTTCCTTCTCTGTCATAGGTTAGTTGTATGTATTTGTGTTAAAGTATTGTTATATATGACATGGCTAGAGTATTTGATATCATTTTCAATAGTAAACGAATAGACTAATTCCCCTATTCATGTTATGTTTCGTTATATGCAGAAAGTCTTTTTGCAAATAATTGGATAGTGTATAGATCAATAATTTTGTGTAATTAACTTTCAACTTCTGCGTTAAGAAAATATAACTTTAACGAATCTATCTTTTGATTCACTTTGCCCAGAATTATTTGTTGTTTAGTTTCTACAAATACTACAATATGGCGTTCTTTGTTTTTGGCAGAATGGACGTCGATGCATACGATGTTATTGATTTGGATTCTGATCCACTTATGTGTTCGGAATCAACAAAGACAATACAAGAAAATACGAGTCTAAATGGTCATGATGATGAAACGCATCATATCCAAAATGATGCTGATACAATACAACTAATTCCTGAAGATGTTGGACCTTCCCATACCCAACAAGTTCCTACTGTTGGTATGAAATTTGATACAGAAGCAAACCTTGCTGATTTTTTCAAAACATACGCCTACAAAGTTGGATTCGGAGTTCGAAGACATAGTGTAAGAAATGAAGGTGATAGAACATACTACGCTATTGGATGTGATAGAGGAGGGGCACATAAAAGTAAGCCTGGATCTATAAGAACTAGATTGGTGACCAAAACAAATTGTAAGGCAAAAATTAGTGTGATTGTGTACGATAATGGAAAGTGCATCATATCTCGTGTATTTTTGGAGCACAATCATGCTTTGAGTCCCTCGGAATCACAATATCTACGGTCCCATAAGAAATTGGATACATACACTAAGCGAAGACTAAATTTGAATGATTATGCTGGGATTCCATTAAACAAAAATTTCCATTCGTTAGTAGTTGAAGCTAAAGGATACAAGAACTTGCCATTTGGTGAGAGAGAATGTAGAAATTACATTGCAAAAGTACGAAAACTAAGACTTGGGACTGGAGATGCTGAAGCACTTTGTGATTATTTTGTTCGTATGCAAAGGCGAAACAAAAATTTCTTTTATGCGATGGACATTGATGATGATGGTCGTTTGCAAAATGTGTTTTGGGCGGATGCAAGGTCTAGGGCAAGTTATGAGTCATTTGGTGATGTTGTGTCTTTTGACAGCACGTACTTAACTAACGAATATAGTATGCCTTTTGCTCCTTTTGTTGGAGTGAATCACCATGGACAATCTATCTTATTTGGCTGCGGCTTACTATCGGGAGAGGATAAAAAGACGTATGTGTGGTTATTTAAGTCATGGTTAGAATGTATGGATGGGTGTCCACCAAACGCAATAATAACAGACCAATGTCCATCAATGAAAGTAGCAGTGGCAGAGGTATTCCCGGAAGCTCGTCATCGTCTTTGCCTTTGGCACATTATGAAAAAAGTCCCACAGAAACTAGGTGGGTATGGTGAATATAAAGTAATAAAGAAGACTTTAAAAACCCTTGTGTACGAATCTGTGCAGATTCGAGATTTTGAAGATGGTTGGTCAAAAATGATTAAAAATTATAGTCTCGAACAAAATGAGTGGATATGTTCATTGTTTGATGATCGAAAACGTTGGGTGCCCGTATATGTGAAAGAAATATTTTGGGCAGGCATGTCTACGACCCAGAGAAGTGAAAGTATGAATGCATTTTTCGATGGGTATGTTAATTCAAAAACGTCACTGAGACAATTTGTGGAACAATATGGCAATGCATTGAAAAGCAAGATGGAAAAAGAAAACAAGGCTGATTTTGATTCACTAAATTCTTCATATAAATTTTTAACTCAATTTATTATGGAAAGACAATTTCACGAATCCTATACAAATGCAATTTTCAAGTTGTTTCAAGATGAGTTAAAAGGTATGCTTTATTGCAACTTTTCAATGTTCAAAACTGATGGCACGCTATCCACATTTCACGTGACAGATATTTTTCAAGGGAAAC
>BQNB010084332.1:0-28783 GCA_026074375.1 Tanacetum coccineum
TATGATATATTTTTATAATTTTTGAGTATTGGGTATAATCGTGGGTATTTTTTGAAGCGTAGAAAAGTTTTGGTGGTTCCGTGTATGCCTAAACGTATTTTATCGCGAAACGTAAACACTTTACGCAACAAATAAAAATAAAATGAACGAAGTTAATAATTATACTCAAAATAATTACTTAACGCTTGCTTGATGTAAACATTTAATTGTTTGATGCCCGTTTACATTTAACGATAATTTTTAGCTTACGCGATTTAACTTAACTTTTACGATTAAAAGCAAACGCGTACAATACTAAAAATAAATAGTGAATTTATTGACGACGTACAATAACCCTAAACTATGGGGTGTTATAGTCTCTCCCCGTTAAGTGAGACTTATCCTCAAGGCTTAAGACACGACACTTGAAACCGGTGCGGTCTTTATGAAGAGATGTGGATATTTCTTTCGAAATTGATTCTTACGTTCCCATGTAAACTCAGGGCCTCACCTAGAGTTCCATCAAACCTTGACGGTTAGGATACGGCTTTATTTCAATAGTTTAACTTCACGGTCTATGATTTCTACTAGTTCCTTACCAAAATGAAGATGGTCATCAATATGAAGTCCATCCAACAGAACGGATAATGGTTCGTTGGCATGGCACTTTTCCAAGTTGGATACAAGAAACGTATTGTGAACCTTGCTCAACTCTTGAGGAAGCTCAAGCTTGTAAGCAACGGCTCTAACCCTTTCCAACACCTTGAATGGTCCGGCATACCTAGGGTTTAACTTTCCCTATTTGCCAAAACGTACGACCCCCTTTCCAAGGAGAAACCTTAAGCATAACACTATCCCCAACTTGAAAATCCATTGGCTTACGCTTTAAATCGGCGTTATACTTTTGCATATCATGTGCGGCTTGTATTCTTTGCTTGATATGGACGATCTTCTCAGTCGTCTATTAAACTATTTCTGGAGCGGTGAGTTGAACTTCTCCAACCTCGGGCCCACACACAAGTGAATGACACTTTCGACCGTAAAGTGCTTCAAATGGTGAAGCCTTGATGCTAGCGTGATAGCTATTGTTATATGAAAACTTGACAAATGGCAAATGTTTAACCCAACCATTTCCAAAGTCGATCACACAAGCACGTAGCATATCCTCGAGAGTTTGAATAGTCCTCTCGCTTTGTTCGTCAATTTGTGGATGGTACGCAGTACACATATCCAGACTAGTACCCAAATCTTTCTGAAGTGACCTCCAGAAATTTGGTATGAACCTAGGGTCGCGATCACAAATGATTAAGATAGGTATCCATTCCTCGTGACTACCTCCTTTAGGTACATTCTTGCTAGTTTCTCCATGGGATTAGTTTCCCTCCATGGTACAAAGATAGCAGACTTAGTAAGTCGGTCACTAATCATCCAAATGGTGTCGTAACCTTATGACGACTTAGGAAGCTATTTGACAAAATCCATAGTGATATTGTCTTACTTCTATTGAGGTATCTCGGGTTGCACCAACAAACCTGATGGCCTTTGGTGTTCAGCCTTGACTTTAGCACAAGTCAAACATTTACTAACATAGGTGGCTATGTCGGCCTTCATATTGGGCCACCAATATAGCTTCTTCATGTCTTGATACATCTTGTCAGAATCAGGATGGATAGAGTATTTTGACTTGTGGGACTCGTGCATGATCACAGTCCTCAAATCGCCATAACATGGTAACCAAATCCTGCCATTTAAGCATAGAGTTCCATCCGCACGGGGTTCCAACTTTTCCGTTCTAAATTTCTTCGGATCCTTAGAATTTTCAAGCAACATACCTCCAACATCTTCGTTCTTGATGTTCTCTGGTTTATGTGCTTTAGTCTGAGCATCCAAAAATTGTCTGGGAGATTCAAACCTATAGTCATGACTAAGGCTCGAACCCTTAATGGTGGCTCTCGTTCCTTCCTGCTCAAGGCGTCAACGATGACATTTGCTTTCCCTAGGTGATAACGAATCTCGCAATCGTAATCACTAAGCAATTCTAACCAACGATGCTGCCTCATATTCAGCTCCTTTTGATTAAGAATGTGTTGTAGACTCTTGTGATCAGTAAACACCGTACACCTGGTTCCGTACAACTAGTGCCTCTAAATCTTTAGAGCAAACACTACTGATCCAAGTTCTAAATCATGAGTCGTATACTTTCCCTCATGAATTTCTAATTGGCGTAATGCATAAGAAATTACTTTCTCCCTTTGCATTAATACAACACCCAATCCCTTATGCGAAACATCGCAATAGACTATGAAATCTTTGCTACCTTTAGGTAAAGCCAGAATTGGCGCACTGCACAACTTCTGCTTTAATAACTGGAAGGCGGCTTCCTGCTTGTCTCCCCAATCGAACTTAACTCCTTTCTAAGTAAGCTTGGTCATCGACTTGGCAATCCCTGAAAATCCTTCGATGAATTTTCAGTAATAACCGGCAAGACCTAACAATTGACGAATCTCTGTCGATGTCTTAGGAGATGCCCAATCTTTTATGGATTCGATCGTAGCCGGTCCACATAATAGCTTGACTACAAATCACGTGACCTCCAGAGCGAACTGTACATTGGAAATCCCATTATTCACCTTAGAAAATTTGGCATACAATTCCTCCTTCTTAAGCAAGTCTAGAATTGCCTTAAGATGTTCTTCATGTTCCTTCTTGTTCTTTGAAAAATAAATATATATCGTCAATAAAGACGATCACAAACTTATCCAAGTATGGTTTGCACACCTGATTTATGAGATCCATAAATATCGCTGGTGCGTTCGTCAAACCAATTGGCATAACTTGGAACTCGTACTGACCATACCGAGTTCTGAATGCCGTTTTTGGAATATCTCCTTCCAGTACTCGAAGTTGGTGATGACCCTTAGACGCAGTTCTACTTAGAATAAACCCCTGGATCCTTGTATTCTCAACCTATTCGTACGATCCTTGGGAGTGGATAACGATCTATCACCAGTTAGCTTGTTTAATTCCCGATAGTTGATGTACATCCGAAATGATCCATCCTTCTACTTGACAAACAAGACCGGAGCTCCCCAAGGTGAGGAACTGGGTCTTATAAAGCCCTTGTCGGATAGTTCTTTTAGTTGCTCTGACAACTCTTTCCTTTCGGAAGGCGCCAATCGATAAGGTGCCCGTGCTACAGGTGCGGCACCGGGTATCTAATTGATTTGAAATTCCACTTGTCGAGTCAGATGGAGACCCGACAAGTCCTCTGAAAATACTTCAGGAAAATCTCGAACTATCAGTACATCCTTAAGTCATTTTTACTTCAACTTGTCTTCAGTCTCCTTTGTAGTAACATGTGCCAAAAAGGCCTGACATCCTTTTAGCATGTGCTTTTGTGCTTTAGTACACAAGATGATGTTCAGTCAGGACTAGTTTGCGCGGTTGCTTCTGTTACTACGAATAATCAACGTTTCATTTCCGAATGGAACACGAACGATCTTTTTGTCACAAACAATGATGGCCTGGTATCTCGCCAACCAATCCATACTAATTATGATGTTGAATCTGCCAAATTCTATGGCATTAAGTCGATGTTGAAAGGGTTATTTAGTAAATTCTCTAATGGCGAGCAAATTTGATAGCGAATTGTCCTAGGGAGACCAGTGATGTGTCTCAGCCTTTCGGCTTAGGATTTGGCATAAGATGATGTCGACTTTATAGTAAGATAGAGTGAAGGTCTGCTTAGTTGCTATGGTTACTAATTCGATTTCTTGGAGTAAACACGTTTTATGAATACGCACACAGAACATGATATAAGTAGGAAATTATTTTCTTGACAAGAAGTTTTTAGAGTGACTACTCTCAGCATGGCATGGTACTTTCCTGAATTATACATAGTTGATCAGGCCATGTATAATTGAGGATTAACGATGCATTGCTCATTTTCGTCAAAATAGTGTTATGATTTCATGATATTCGTGAGAGTAGTTTGCAAGAGTAAATAAGGAATCTAAGTTAATATTGACAAAATTTTCATAATACGATAATTTGATAGATAATTTAAAGTCATTCGTACAACGGAAATTTAAGAGAAACACAACGAGAACTCCTAAGGAGATAAAGTTTAAGATAGTTCCAACTTAGGGTTTACTAGGCAAAGCGAGACAACTTTCTCTTTTAAGCTTCGATCTCATCCTCAATGTTGTTAAGGTCTTGTTCGGTTTCTCCTCCTCCAAAGGCATGCACCACTCCACGTGCTCCAGTACCTCCAGTTTGGTTTTCATGGTTTTGGTTCTTTCGCTCCGGGCAATCATTCCTGTAGTGCCCTTGATTCCCACATTCACAGCAAGTAGCCTTCTGACTTGCCCTAGTGCCCCTTTGGTTGTTAGCAGTATTGGCATTTGTAGAACTCCTACAATCACGGGCCAGATGGCCAACTCTGTTGCACTTGTGGCATTTGGGAGCACATGGACCATCATGGTGATAGTTGCATTTGGAACACAACGGCTTAGATCCGCCGTAATGTTTCTTCTCCCCGTGCCCTGCAGCGTAAGCTCTGCCAGTGTTTTGCCTCTTGTTCGGCTGTTGTTGGTTCTGATTGTTCTTAGAAGTGTTATCCAACTTCCTCTTGTTCTCAGCCTGGCGTTTAGCAGGAGTGCTGATCTTTTTGTCCATTAGTTTGGTTGCAAATTCAATTGCATCTTGCATCGTCTTAGGCTTAGATGCCCTCACCCCTCCATGGATCATGTCCACACGTTTTTGAAACTTCACTATTGGACACTCACTCTTGTAGTGTCTCAGACTTCCACACTCATAACAGGTGCGAGTTCGTTGATTCCTAGTAGTAGCAGGTGTTTTACAATTTTGGATTATGTGGCCAACCTTCTTGCAATTTCCGCACTTTACAGTGCACGGCCCATTATGGTGAAATTTGCACTGGTTGCACAAAGGTAGAGATCCAGCATATGCCTTCTTGTTAATTGGCCAAGTAGTGTGTGCTCTAAGCACCTTATGCCCTTTGTTTTGTTGGCTCGAGATTCCATTGTGGTTACCTTCCCACTTCCTCCTGTTGCTAGCATTCTCTGCTACCTTGTCTTCTTGTCGTTCAGTCTGGATCATTGACTTGCGGGCTATGTTGGTTTTCGTCTTATAAATAGCAATAGCCTCGATAGCATTAGCCACTCGCTGGGCTACAACCCGCTCAATTTCCTCAACACTCATCCCTTGATTAACAGTTGTCATCATTTCCTGAAGATCACAGGAAACAAAATGTATATGAAGTTTCATCCAAGGGAAAATCATGACACTCCGTGATCCCAACATATATGTAAGGTGAGACCACGTCATGCAGAGATATAAGATAACAGCAACCATGGCATAAATAAATCCACATCATACAGTAGCATGATCATAACCAACAACGTAGGTTAATACTTAATACTTCGTTTTACCTGAGTAAAAGAGTACAAGCTTTTCATTAACGCTACCAACCGAGTATTACTCAAGTTTAGTGGGATACATAAATGAACGATGGTAAGATATCATACTTGATAGCTTAATGTTTATGTAGCGCTTAGGACCTACGAGCTTATAGTGCTACCTTGCCTAAAGGAATGTTCCCCTATTTATATAAATAACCCTTATATAAATAATTGTAGAGTATGCGAAAGAATGCAAACTCATCTTTGCATATATATGTAAGAGCCCTTATAGTAATGTACTACTCTAATCATGAAACACGTATATGAATTATTTAAAGCATCTAGTAAGACCCAACAATGCAAACAACTATTGTATGTTTGTCTCGTGAAAAACCCTTCGTATGAATGAAATGTTTAAGAAAATGGTATATAGTCCCATCAAAACATTGACCTGGTTCTCTATAACCTTGGCTCTGATTACCATGCTGAACACCACCAAATGGGTCGCAGGAAAAATGGGTTTCGGGAGCGTTACTTGGATAAATCAACATCACAAGGATATATACGAAAACGACTTTTAAAAGTGTCGTTTTAAAACCGATAATTTGGATTTAGCAAAATGTATTTGTTCACCAAAGCCCGAAGCGTTTACTTTTTCATTGTTAAATTATACGAAGATTCCATTCATAATAAATGTTCCTCCAAAAATGTAATGCAACCAATCTTTAAATGCAAATGAGCTCCAAAATAACGACCACCAATATTCCCTTGTCTTGTAACCTCATTGATCTCTTGAGAAAACATCTTAAAATGTCAACAATAATGTTGGTGAATTCATAGGTTTGTAAATTGTATGAGTGTAGGACTGATATGTGTTTAATTACACATACCATTTTTCATATTAACATCACTTAAAAGAATAAAAACCTACCAAAAAATACATTGTATTTGTATGTTTTGCATTTGGAATTGTGCAAGGAAACGGTTTATCTCACAAAAAGACGAAAAACCAAGCAAAAAGCGATCAAAACAGACACTATAGGGAAAAGTGTGTGAAGACGAAGCCCGATCAAAGTCAAGTCAACTCCGAGAAGAAAAAGCAAAGAAAAATATAACTTGAGGGGTCAAAAATGCCAAACCCCTAAGTTAGATTATTATATAAACCACAGGGGCTGATTATGCCAATTTGGGATACTTCATTTATAAAAGAAAGAAAGGGAATGAAAAGAAGAAAGATGTGGAGGGGCTTTTCTTGTACAAAAGCCAAACATCCCCTTAATCATCTTCAACCTCTCTCTGTCACAACCCAACTTGTAAAAACCTTTCTCCCGCCAATACCAAAACCAGCCAGCACCCTGTTTTGCTCCCATACTTCTCCTGCAAAATCACTCAACATCCTACCAAATCATTTCATCCACCCTACTTTCCCCCCCCAGCTTTATAAAGTCCATGTTGGCAATCCCTCTCCATTCCCAAAGCACTTCGATGGCTGAGATTGTCTCCAAAGAAGCTCAAAAGAAATCAAAGGCTGGGATTTGCTCTAGATTCACCTCACACAACTAGCACACTTGGTTTTATCTCTCCAAAGAAGCACAAGATGCAAGTCCAATACTTCGGCTATAAATAGAGCCTTTTGTAAGCCTTTGAGGCATCTTAGAATCTAGTTTTTAGTTTTTAATTTAACTTAGCTTATTTTCAGTTATTTACAGTTTTTACTTTCAGCTTGTAACACTTTCAAGTTTAATACAAGTTTGAAGTTTTTAAAGTCCTTATAATTCCAAGTGTTAAGTTTCTTATTGAGTTTTGATTTTTGTGATCAAAAGCTCTCAATACAGCTTTTTACAAAATGTTTTTAACTAAGTGAACATAAAAGTTAATAGTTAAGATAATATCACACCAATCACTCCAATTACCACAGCTTTTATTGATGATAAGCCAGTTCTGGAGATGCTTATGGACTCTCACTAGCTTCCTTTATTGCAAGCTAGAGCTTGTAGATTCATTGTTTGACCCTGTTTTGAGCAAGGTTTTTTGAAGTCTATCTCTCTTTTTCTTGATTATCCTACTTTCAGCAGAACTGCTTGTTTATAAGTTAACTACTGCTAGGCCAAATCAGCCTAGTTTAAGTGCTTATTCTTAATTAAAATGCTTTAAACGTGTCTTATGTTTGTTGATAGATACTCTGTTTTCATTAATTTGAGATAAAAAATGATTTTTAAGGGTATGTTCCAACTAGCAGTACTAACCTTAAGTTCAGAAACTGCTAGTTCACTTTGGAACAACACTAACTAAAGCTACCAGACTAACTCCAAGTTAGTACTGCAAGTTCAATTTTCTTGGATTTCAAAGGTAGCAATACTAACCTTAGCTAGCAGTACTAACTTAAGCTAGACAGTACTAACTCCAAGTTAGTACTGGAAGTTACAAACCGTTAGTACTCGTTGTTTAGTAACTCGGTTGTGTTTTCTCTTGTTTAATTTAGCTTAATTTGCATGCTAATTTTCTTATTTAGATTTAGATTATCTTATTTGTCTGTCTGTAAGCTTTATTAGAGTTTATTTGTGCCTTAGTGTAAAAGTTTTTAGTGTTTTGCCTTTAGTAGCTTTCATGCTTGTTCTAGCTTATGTTCCTTGATTATCTTTGTGTTCATTTGCCTATTAGGTTTAGTACCCAATCATATTCACATTCCTTGTTACATTCAAACACCAATCATCAATCGTCTTTCGATAACCTCTCTAGCCTCGTTTGGGACATAACACCCGGGCACCCTATAACTGCTTCCGGTTTTCTTGATCACGCGGATTCTGATCCTATGATGATAAATGTAATATTGTTACATTTATCTATGTATAAAGAGGGTTAAGTTTATGCGAATCAAATTTTGGCGCCGCTGCCGGGGAGGTTGAGAAAGAATATCGCTACGTATTGACAATTTATATTTATATCTGTGAATATTTTTCTTCTACAAAAAATATAAAAAAAAAAAAAACCAAAAAAAAAAAGTACAAAAATATTTTCATTTTCTTTTAGTATAATTATTATATAAAAACAAAAGAAAAACCAAAAATATAACACAAATTGTCCATAAACAAGAAATAAAATACATAAATTGGTAAAAATACCAAAATATAATATTCTCAATTGAGGTATTATCATAATAACTTCCGGTGAACTTATTGGTTCCCAACTCGAACAAAAGATTTAAAACTTACCATTTGTGTCTCTTACGATATACGGCTCACCTTGAAAAGTTGAACAAACTATAAAGTGGGTATAAGGAGGGTTGTTCCTTGGAACTACGACCCGAAAGGAGAAATAAGCTTCGCGCTATTCCTACTCCTCCGCTCACCTGTGCGTTTATCTTTTTGAGAGCTACCGTGAAGTAAGTAGATTATTTGGTTAGAGTGTCTTAACTTCATTATCCGGTAGAAAATCATTGTGAATGAAAGCAAAAAAAAAAATAATGTATAATTTTTCTTTTTATATTCTATTATGTGCATGCGCACGATCGTTCTCAAGCCCGTAAACTCGACAAAACCACAATTCCGACAAAACCTTCTGTGAATCCCCCAATCTTGAGGGAAAAAACTTTGATAATCCTCCCATAGTTTCCGATGGCTGTAATCATACAATGGCCAATTTCTCGAAGCACCCACTGAGGTTACGAGGATGCATCGTAATTTCCGGAAATAACCGCGAATAACTTCGAGATCAAGCATGGTCTACTAAATCTTGTTCAAAACAAGCAATTTTTTGGAAATGATAAAGAAGACCCACATGCTCACATCCGTTATTTCAACAAGATCACTTCTACGATGAAGATTCCGAACGTACCAAATACGTCGGTTAAACTTATGCTTTTCCCATTTTCTCTCGAAGGGGCAGCCCGGATATGGCTGGAAAAAGAACCCCCTCGGTCGATTGAAACATGGGATGATCTTGTTACGAAATTTATTAACAAATTCTTCCCTCCCTCTAAAACGACAAATCTCAGAAATGAAATCACGAGATTTCAGCAAAAATTTGATGAGACGTTTTGTGAGGCTTGGGATCGTTTCAATGATCTTTTAAGGGGATGCCCTCATCATGGGTTTTCAGAATTGCATCAACTCGATACATTCTATAATGCCCTAAACTCAATTGATCAAGATTCATTGAACTCTGCTGCTGGTGGTAACTTCTTAGACAAAATGCGTCGAGAATGTTTAAAAATCATCGAGAGCAAGTCTAAGGTACGTCAATCAAGAAACAAAGCTGTTGTAGCTAAAATGAGTACAAGCTCTTCCACCCCAGCAATCTCATCTGATGTTGCTGAACTCAAAGACATGGTTCGGGCATTGATTCTCGACAGAAAGAACCAAACCCCAGCTTCCGCCCCCGTAAAAGCGGTTGAACAAAGTTGTGTAACTTGTGGGGGAGGTCATTTTTATTTTTTTTTTTTTAAAAAAAATCAAAACTGTCCAGCCACTAATAGCAACATTTACCCATGACTATATCCAATACTATGTGCCCAAGCGCTGCAGCCAATTTTCACCAAGCAAATTCTGTTTTATGCGACCTCCGATGGTCTCAAATCAAATTCGACCTCCTGGTTTTCCTCCCATTCAGAATCCTCATGCAAATAGTCAAAACAATTTCAATCGAGGAAATAACTTCAATCAAAACAGAGGAAACAATTTCAACCAAGGTCAGATTTATCGACCTCCGGTCAATCAACCAGTAGCTCATCAAGGACCTGCTCCTCAGACACACGGTGTGTCAAAAACAGATTTTGAAAGATATGTCACAGCCAATGATGCAGTGTTGAGAAACATGCAAAACCAAGGTCAAAACCTGCAATCCCAAATGGCAAATTTGACTGACATGCTTTCAAAATTTGTTACTGCTAATACAGCTTCTACTTCCGGTTCTGGAACTCTTCCTGGTAACACTGTTACCAACCCAAAGGAAGATTTAAAAGGTATCACTACCCGAAGTGGTGTCACCATCCAAGGACCAAAAACCAGTTAATTCATGACATGAGGTGACAAAGGACACGATGCCTCCTGCTAATAACGGAAGCACCGAAGACGTCCAACCTCCTGTTGTTCAAAAGCATTCATCTCCGTAATCCAAATGCCAAATGTTTCTCCTGTTGATACTCCAATTCCTAAAGCATCAATTCCATTTCCATCAAGAAGAAATGATGAAAGGCGCAAGGAAAAAGCTAACGAACAAATTGAGAAATTCTATGAAATCTTCAAAGATATGAATTTCGAAATTAGCTTTTTGGATGCTTTGACTCTTATGCCTAAATTCGCCTCAACTTTAAAAGCCTTAATCGGAAACAAAGAGAAATTGAGTGAAATGGCAAAATTGAACGAAACTTGCTCGGCGGTCATCCTTAACAAGTTGCCTAAAAAACTTGGAGACCCCGGCAGATTCCTTATCCCATGTGAATTTTCTGGCATTAAACACATGCAATGCCTTGGCCGATCTCGGTGCAAGCATCAATCTTATGCCGTATTCCGTGTGGAAGGATCTCTCTCTTCCGAGCTTACCCCAACAAAGCATGACGCTAAGCTGAGCGGACCGTTGCAAAATCCTACAACCAATCGGTAATCGCCAAAGAACTTCGTATGTTGGGTGGGAAAGTTCAATTTCCAGCCGATATTTGTGGATGTTTGAAATTTAAGCCAGACCAACTCTATTAACTCTAAATCTCGGGAGGTGTTTTTTGAAAAACAGTCGTGCACTAATCGATGTGTACGAGGGTGAAATTACCCCTTCGTGTTGGCAAAGAGCCCATACTTTCAACCTAGATCAAAACTTCGAGGACACGGCAAATTTCAATCATAAATAGCGACAAACCGGATTGGACGTCATTGATATGGCTAGTGAAGAATACTCGCAAGATGTCTTAGAGTTTTTTTCTGATTCGTAGCATACGGAAATCCTACTCCAGGCTTTGATCCTATTGTTGCTAATTCATCTCCGAACCTTAACTGATTTGGAGAAAGTGACTTTCAACTGTTCGAGGAAGGGCAAATGCTTTTCCTTGCCTCTAGATGATGATAACAACTCACCGGAAGTTGATACCGACTTATATGATCCCAGACGGGGGACATATCACATACCTAGAAAAGCATTCTTTGAACAATGAACCACCGACTCCTATTCCAAATCAAGGAGATTGTTCAGCAGAAACCCAAGAAGAACTCAAACTTTGTGAAGCCAAAACTGTTAAATCTTCGATTGATGAACCGCCAGAGGTTGAACTCAAAGACTTACCTCCCCATCTTGAATCCATATCTTGGAAGATGACAACAAGTTACCAGTCATCATTGCTAAAGAATTAAGTTTGGGGGAGAAAGCCGATCTGATCAAGGTTCTTAAGTCCCACAAGCGAGCCATCGCTTGGAAATTATCCGACATTCAGGGTATTAACCCAGAAAACATCAAGGGTATTAACCCAGAATTTTATACTCACAAGATTCTTATGGAAGAGGACTACAAACTGGCGGTTCAACACCAAAGATTCTTATGGAAGAGGACTACAAACTTCTTGAAGCCGGATTAATTTACCCGATCTCGGATAGTCCTTGGGTAAGCCCCGTACATTGCGTACCGAAAAAGAGTGGCTTTACCTTTGTTGAAAATGATGAAAATGAATTGATCCCGACCCGATTGGTTATGGGGTGGCGTGTATGCATTGACTACCGAAAGTTGAATGAAGCCACCCGTAAAGACCATTTTCCACTCCCCTTTATGGATCAAATGCTCGAGAGATTAGCGGGAAACGAGTACTATTGTTTCCTTGATGGTTTCTCGGGTTACTTTCAAATTCCCATTGACCCTCGTGATTAAGAAAAGACCACTTTCACGTGTCCTTATGGAACATTCGCCTACCGTCGCATGCCTTTCGGCTTATGCAATGCACCGGGCACGTTCCAAAGGTGTATGTTGGCTATCTTTCATGATATGGTCGAAAAAACGATGGAAGTCTTCATGGACGACTTTTTGATCTTTGGGAATTCATTCAAAAATTGCCTCTCTCATTTGGACAAGATTCTTAAAAGATGTGAAGACACCAATCTTTGTCTAAACTGGGAGAAAAGTCATTTCATGGTCAAGGAAGGAATTGTCCTTGGTCACAAGATTTCAAAGAATGGGATTGAGGTTGACAAAGCCAAAGTCGATGTGATTACTAAATTACCTCATCCCACCACCGTTAAGGGTGTTCGGAGTTTTCTCGGTCATGCCGGTTTCTACCGACGGTTCATTAAGGATTTTTCCAAAATTTCCTGACCGATGACTCACCTCCTTGAGAAAGATACTCCGTTCATCTTCTCCAATGATTGTATTCAAGCTTTTCAAACGTTAAAGAAAAAACTTACTGAAGCTCCAATCTTGATTGCCCCAGACTGGGACCTACCCTTTGAGCTTATGTGCGATGCAAGCGACTTTGCCATAGGTGCGGTCTTGGGGCAACGTCATGAGAAACACTTTAGGCCTATACACTATGCTAGTAAAACAATGAATGAGGCGGAATCACGTTACACCACGACGGAGAAAGAAATGCTAGCCGTGGTGTACGCCTTCGAAAAATTCCGGTCTTACATCATCTTGAATAAAAGCATTATGTATACGGATCACTCCGCCCTCAAATATCTCTTTGCTAAAGAAGATTCCAAGGCGAGAATGCTCTGGTGGTTTCTCCTCCTTCAAGAGTTCGATTTCAATGTGATTGACACAAAAGGAGCCTAGAACCTCGCAGCCAATCATCTTTCCCGATTAGAAAATCCTTATGAAAATGTGCTCGACCTGAAGGAGATAAATGAAACGTTTCCTCTCGGGACACTTTTCGTGGTGACTCAAGTATACCGTGGTTTGCGGATTTTGCAAATTACCACGCGGGGAATTTCATTGTTAAAAGGATGTCGTCCCAGCAAAAGAACAAGTTCTTCAAAGATGTCAAACACTACTTTTGGGACGACCCTTCTTGTTTAAAATATGTATGGATCAAGTGATCCGGCGGTGTGTGCACTGCAAAGAAGCTCTCGACATACTTGAAGCTTGCCACAATAGACCCACGGGGGGACATCATGGTGCAAATCTCACCTCCAAAAAGGTCTTTGATGCCGGTTTCTTTTGGCCCCACTATTTACAAAGATGCCCACGAGTTGGTTAAAAATTGCGACTCGTGCCAACGTCAAGGAAAAATTTCACAAAGGGATGAGATGCCTCAAAATTCCATCCAAGTTTGTAAAATCTTTGACGTTTAGGACATTGATTTCATGGGGCCGTTCCCGTCTTCACGAGGGAACAAATACATACTCGTGGCGGTCGACTATTTGTCAAAATGGGTTGAAGCAAAAGCGCTCCCCACCAACGACGCCCGAGTTGTTTGTAAATTTCTAAAATCTCTCTTCTCCCGGTTCAGAGCTCCCCGCGCCATCATTAGTGATCGCGGTACGCACTTTTGCAATGACCAATTCTCAAAGGCCATGCTTAAGTACGGTGTCACTCACCGTCTTGCTACCGCGTATCACCCCCAAACAAGCGGGCAAGTTGAAGTTTCGAACCGTGGTTTAAAACGAATTCTTAAAAGGACCGTGGGTGAGAACCGTGCCTCTTGGTCGGACAAACTAGATGATGCACTTTGGGCCTTCCGTACATCTTACAAAACACCCATCGGGTGTACTCCATACAAGCTAGTTTACGGAAAGGCATGTCATCTACCGATCAAGCTCGAGCACAAAGCCTACTGGGCCTTGAAGCATGCTAACTTTGACCTTGAGACCGCGGGTGATCACCGCAAAGTTCAACTCAATGAACTAAATGAACTTCGTGATCATGCCTATGAGAATTCTTTGATTTACAAGGAGAAAACTAAGAGGATCCATGACGCCAAGATCAAAAACCGCATTTTCAACGTTGGTGATCAAGTCCTCCTCTTTAACTCTAGATTGAAGATGTTCTCAGGTAAGTTGAAATCCCATTGGTCTGGACCGTTCACCATTACCCATGTCTTTCCATATGGCACCGTTGAGTTATCTCAAAACTCCGGGCCAAACTTCAAGGTGAACGGTCATCGAATTAAGCACTACTTTGGAGGGGACGTACCAAAATTGGTTGTCCTAGATCTCCAAACCTTCCCCAAGGACAAATAAATTCGGGGATTGAGTCAAGCTTAGTGACCCTAAACAAGCGCTTCGTGGGAGGCACCCCATGCTTATCCTAGTTTATCCGTAGTTATATTATGTAGTAATGAATAAGTGTTTTTGTTGTGAGAGGCTCACCTCTTCCATTATCCATGTTTTGTGTTTTGCGGTTTATTGTCTAGGATTGTCCCGGATTTTTGAAGCCTCTCGTGCTCGCGGTTTTGTCCTTCGATCACAAGAGCTTTAAGTCCTCAGCTTCATTTAGGAAATCCATTATCCTAATCTAATCGACTAACGTTTATCTCTAAGCATACTTAATAAACAGCTTAGGATTTGCGTAGAGACCCTTCGTAAAACATTGAGGACAATGTTTCCTTCTAGTACGGAGGGGGGGGATCTTTGATTTGATTATGCTTGCAGCCGTTGTTTTCGCGTAATCCCGTTTTTACCACCAAAAAAATACCAAAAAAATGAAAAAAATTAATTTTTTTTTCAAAAACAAAATAAGTGTTTTGTCACAATTTTGACTTTCCCGCTGGGTAGAATAAGAATAAATTTTGACTCGATCGAGCGTGTTGAGCTCTAGCTTGTTCCTTAATTTTAGACTAAGCGTTCATGGATCGTCGCGAAGAACAAAAAGTGATAGAGTTAATTATGAGTGAGATGCTAAACAAGGATTATTTGGAAATCTTAAGAGCTCATGTGTGTAATTTGTCGCTTTTTCTCCCATAAGTTCCTAATTGGATTAATAATACGTACTATTTTTGAAAATTAAACTTAAATCAACAATTTTTGAGATATAGTCAATAATAATTTTAGTCTTAGTTCAAATTTATACTTAAATTTTCCAAAAAGAAGTCTTTTCTATTTATCGCAAAATAAAGTGAAAACTGAAAAAAAAATGAAAAAATGGAAAAAAGAAAAGAATGAATAAATGATGAGAATAATTATAAACTGTGGGCTGATAAAAGTTTACTGCCTCTTGCCAGCTCACAACCGATGTGGCAGTCTTCTAAAGAAAGCCCGTAGTAAGAATAATAATCCGAGACTGGTAAAAGTTTGCTGCATCTTGCCGGCTCACAACCGATGTTGCAGCCTTCTAAAAGGTCGAAGGTTATGATTGCATCATGATTATGTTAAGTGTGAATAAGTATGGTTTAATAAATATATGTAAAATCTCTTTTTCTTGAATTTAAATATGCTTTTGATCTAAGACTATTTCATTTTAAGTTTTTCTATTAAGATGTGTCTATACGGGAAACCTAAGAGTTTTTGAAACCTAAGGTCTGTGAGTCCCGATACTAGTCTCTGTGGGATGTCAAAAGTCTGGTCACTTAGCCGCAAGGTTGGGATGTGCCGAGACGAAAGTCGCTAGATGGGATGATCTCGCCTTTAAACTCATTATTCTCGGGTGGAACATGAAACATAGAATTTTGCAAAACGTTGATCCATGGTTGAAATTCGAAATGGCACATTTACCTAATATATAATAACTGTCGGGAGCAAAAAGTTCACAAGTTGCAAATATGAGTAGTGTTAGCATTTTAACTCATAATTAGCGGTGATTTCGTTTTAAGCTTGGTTTGGAATAAGTGAAAAGTCGGGGACGATGAATTTATCCTTTTTGGGGAATTTTAGGATTGAAATGTTTCTTGTTCTATGATCCCTAAGATTAATAACGAAAGTCAAATAAGTTAGTTAGTTGAAAAATTGAGAAAAAGAAAAATACAAAAATATTAGTGGTAGTTAGTGTAAATATAAAAATGGTAAAAACGGGGCTTGTCAAAACTTTTGATTCTCTATTTTTCCCTTGACGAACACTTTGCTACTTTTCAAGGTTATTAGTCGAGGAGGATCGAGATTCTTAGTTTTCGTAAGTGTTTACTTCATAGCATTACGTGAGTACACGCAATATCCTAGTATGGGGGATTTTGGTATTTGCTTAATTACACATACCTTTGACCCTTAAAAACAACTTAAATGACCAAAAACGTACCAAAAATACCTTGTATTTGTATGTTTTGCATTTGTATTGTGCAGGAAACGAATATCCAAGAAAAGGATAAAATCAAAGCCAAAAATGACAAAACCAAGCACGGGAACGGAAAGAGCGTGAAGCAAAACCCAAGTCAAAGTCAAAAAGTCAACCCAAGTCAAAGCAAATACAACTTCAAGGACTGAAGTTGTCAAATCCCTAAAATTGATATACAAGGACTGAAGTTGCAATTATGCCATATATAACTTTAGGGGCCATTTCTGCCAAACCCTAAAGTTACATAACCAAAAGGACTAACTGTGTAATCAACTTATAACTTTGGGGGGCTCAAACTGCCAACCCTCAAAGTTATTACACCACAAGGACTTATCTTGCAACAACTCATATCAACCAGAGGGACCACTTTTGCCATTTCTCTTAAACATTTACCCTGCACCAAAAATGAACTACTGTTTATCTTCCCCATTTCCCGCCTAAACCCTGCCCTACTATTCACCCATCATTTTCACTTCTCCCCTGCTACATTCCAAACCAAAGTCACACCCCATACTACCCCACACCTCACATGGCTTATTGCCATGTTGGCAATCCCTAGGCTCCTAATTCGTCCAAGGTAGATGACAAGAAATTGAGGGTTGAGATCATACAACTTGGGGAGCACTCAAGATCAATGGCCAAGATGATTTTGGAACTTAACTCACACAACAAAAACACATTGTTTCTGTCTCAGCAAAGAAACACAAGAATGGGACAAGACTCTTAATCGTTTATTATATATAGGGTTCATTTGTAAGCCTTTGGGCATCTAGCTTTTAACTTAGTCTAATTTTCAGCTTTCCTTAGTTTTAGTTCAGCTTATTGTACTTTTAATCTTGTAATATCTTAAAGTTTAATGAAATTCCAATTTTTAGCTTAAAAATCTGTTTTGCTTAATATTGTGTTTGAAGTCTCCAAAAGTTTTTCAAAAGCTCTTTTAAGCTCTCACTTAAGCATTGTATTAATCTGTTTTAAGAAAACTCTAAAGAAACTTAAGAAAATTTTTATAAAAATCAAAACAAAAATCTCCCTCAAAATACCACAGCTTAATATTTGGATGATAAGCCAAAAAGGGATGGGCTTATGGACTCTCACTAGCTTGTCTTTGACAAGCTAGAGCTTATAGAATCCTTTGTTTGCCCTGTTTTGAGCAAGGGCTTGGTAAGTTCTCATCTTTCATTTTTTAGCTTATTACTGTTCATTAGCTTATTTAGTGCTTATTTTCTGCTTATCTTGCTTATTTATGTCCTTATATGCTTATTTGTCTTTACTTGTGCTTGTATGTTGCTTGTTTAAGTTTTTCCTTCAAAACTGTCTTATTTTCTTGAAATTTGCTTATTTCCTTTTTGCTTATTTAAGTGCTTAATATGTGCTGAAGTTTGTTCATCTTTGCTTATTTGTTATGGCTTTTATTCTGTCTTTAACTATCTTTGCTTAAATCTTTGTTTAATTGTCTTAAAATTGTATTTTCAATCTTAAAGGGGTGTTTGGCACAAGGTGCCAAAGTGGGTTATTTGAGTCAAAAACCATTGGGTCACTTTGCTTACTTTTACAAACTCTTTTTAAGTTGTGGTTAATCTATTTTCAAAAGATTTTTGGTTTAAAGGATTGATTTAAAGTTTTTCTAAAAACTTCTTTGAAACTGTTCTTGACAAAACAGCTCACAAGAGTTTTTTAAGCTAAGGCCTTCAAACCAATCTATTGAGTATGTTTTTGAGTCGTTTCAAGAGTCAAAATTCAGTAGTATAACTGTCTTTTAAGTTTCCTTTTGTGTTTTTACAATCTGTATAAGTTTTTGTCAAGAAAATTTTAGTTTAAAACTGCCTTTTTCAATTTACATTTTAAGTTAGTTAAAATTGTTTTTAGCTTTTGAATCTTTGAGCATAAGCTCATTGTAAGTCAGTCTAAATCTGTTTTAACTTATTTTTCATTTTTAAGCTTATTTGCTAAACATATTTTAAGCCTGCAAATTATCATTTTTTTTACAAAAACTCAGCACACACTGAGTTTACTCAGTACATGCTGAGTGGACAAGAACTTTTCACAAGCCCTTTTCAGGGCTTATTTTTGTTTCAAATTTAAATCTTTTTGCTGTTTTAGGAAGCTTATAAGCCAATCTTTAAGCCCCCATAGCTTATTAAGCCATAAGGTTCCATCCTTGGGCTTAAAAATAAGCCCAAAGTCAACTCAGTACATACTGAGTTTACTCAGCATGTACTGAGTGCAAACCCCAACTTTCAGTTAGCTTTTTATTAGCTTATTTGTCTTTCAAATCCCTTTTTCTTTACTTTTTAGGAAAGCCCATAAGCTGCTCTTTAAGCTCATATGACCCTCATGCCCATAAGGATCTGTTTGGTGCTTAAAAATTAAGCCCAAACCTTGTCCTCTAGGCTGTCCTGCATCTAATTTTTGTGCTTATTGCTTATTGACTGTTTCCTGGCTTACCTGCTTATTCTTTAGCTTATTTTTGTTTATTGTGCTTCTTAGGTTAGTAGATAATCTGTTTTAGTTTCTTTTCATTTTTCATTTGCTTAATTGTCAAAAAAATAGCAAACAGTTTAGCTCATTTAAACTTAGTTCAAAAAAGTGTTATCTGCCCATATTTTGCTTATTTTCTCAGCTTATTTTAAGTTTTCCTAAAAAGTTGTTATTTTTAAAATTGCTTATTTTTGTCTCCTTTATAAGTTTTTATAAGAAAATTAAAAAAAATCAAAAAGGAGAGGCCAAGGGTCGAACCCATGACCTCCCCTTTGCAAAGCAAACGTCCCACAAACCCACACTCATAACCATGATGCTAGAATAGCTCATCCATCCACTTCTTTCACAATTAATTATTTATTGTCACTTTTTCTTTTTAGCTTTATAAGTTGTTTCAGCTTATTTTGGCTTATTTATAAGCCCACTTTTCTAGCTTTTATTTTTCCTGAATCCAGTACACTTTAAGCTACTTTTCTGTATTTTTTGGGATTTTTCCCATTTTGTTTACTATTTTTTATCATTTATTTTCTTCAAAACTGTTTTTTAATTATTAAAAATTAAATAAAAATCAAAAAAATATAATTCTTTTCTAGAAAATTTTCTTTTATCATATTACACATAGGAAAAATAGAAAAACTTTCGTAGGGTCCTTTTTGCAAACTTTTGTTTTTTAAAGAACGGGATTCGTTCCCGTTCACGTTTTTTGTGTTTTAAAGCTCAAATCAACTCCGTTTTCGTTTTAGTTTTCTTTAATATTACTTTTTAGTTAATTAGAGTCTATTAAAAGTAAGAAAAAACATTTTAGGTTAATTTTTAAAGCTCAAATCAACTCCGTTTTCGTTTTAGTTTTCTTTAATATTACTTTTTAGTTAATTAGAGTCTATTAAAAGTAAGAAAAAACATTTTAGGTTAATTTTTGAAAATTTAGGGTTTTTAGATCCCGTTTAGGGTTCCCGTTTTGCGTTTTTAGTCAAAATTTGTCTTGCCTTAAGTGTTTTTAAGCTTTGCCTTAATTTTCCCGTAGTTTTAGATAACCAATCCAAATATTTTCAATTCAAGCATCAAATATCAAACCTACTTTCGACTTTCCAATTCACTCTTCGTTGGGGATAAACGACCCGGGAATATTCTATACTACTTCCGGTTATCATTGATTTTTGATTCTTATTATTATATATTTATATAAGTATTTATATTCATATTTATATTTATATAGTAAGAGTTGAAGATCAGTCCATCAAGAAAGTATGGTTTATTGCTTAAGTTATTGGAGACATTGAATTTTGGGTACCCTTGAACATACCCTTTTACGATAATTTTCAACTTTCGGTTTAGGTAACAATGATGTTTCAGTTCCATGACCGTTGATGGCCTGAAATTGACATAGATTGACAAGACTATTTATCAATGTAATTCGAATCAAAATGAACTGAAATTTGACTGCATATTATGAGTTGTGCAAAGTAACTACATATGAACCACAATGTGAAATACTTTTTACGATAACTCTCACTACTACCTTTTAGTTGTGGATGTTGCAATTACATTTCATACTGCAACTAGATTTATAAATGATGTTTCATCCCCTAACAAGAATGTGGTAACATCCCAATTCATGCAGGAACTCCACCGACTGATGTAATAGACAAAGTGGCAACCCACGAGACTGAATAAAACCCAGTCCCCCCAAAAAGGTCCATTCTCCCACAACTCTCATTAGAAGCAAAGAAGAAAAAAGAGAATAGCCGAGCAAAAAGGCAATAACAGCAGCATGCAAGCTTTTGCAAACGAATAAGTAAACTAGCATATGAAATGTATAACAACATCCAGCTCCAACAAATAGTACAACTACATTAGGAACAATATTCTAAAACGAGTAGATGTTCTCACCAATGTAATGTAATTGTAAACTAAGCTACTAGTTACTGGCCACCCACCTAATGCACTACGCATATTTATTAATCATTTGCTCACGTGTCAAAAACAACATAAAAGCTGCAGCGAAGCAGCGGGCATATATCCTTGTTATATTATAATTATAATTATAAAACCATACAATTCGCAAGAACTCTGACCCGACAAATGCCGGTCCAACCCGCCAACCGACCTGACCTGACCCATCCTTTTTTGTGTGGTGTTATTGGTTGGCTTGACCTATCTGTCTCTTCTCTACTCTAGTAAACCATATTTGCCCCTATTTATTTAACAATATACTAAAGATGGTGAAGAGTAGCGACAAAGAAAACCTGGACTGGGTTTTTTTTGGGCTTTATGTTTTTTTCTTTTGTGTGACGGTTTGTTTCTAGGTAAATAATTAAAAAAAGGTTGTTGATATCTCATTAGTTTCAGGATTTTCTTCCAATCATTCTTCCAGAGTTTTCTAGCACACCTAATCACCACTGTCAATAAGATCAAATACCCAAGAATGATCAACACACAAGAGTTAAAAAAAGGCGCATACATGCTGTCAAATCAGATATGTGTAGGAGGGTAAAATCTCATGTCCCGTATTATTAAGATGCAACACAATAGATACAATGTATTGGATAGTTCTAGATGTGGGTGTTAGCCTTATCACATCACATACATACACACGAATTGGTGAGATTTCTATAGAGAGAGAGATGAGTTTAGAGAGAGAAAGAACTAGGAGAAAATGGTTACTTCACATAAGATAAGAAAATGAGCAACACCCTCTCCATACTTGGAGAGGGCTTTATATAGTGTGCTAGAGCCAGCCATGGTGTTTAAGTGGGCTTCCATGGACCGGGCTTGATATCTAATGGGCTTTAAGCTCGTAACTTAGGCCCAAATGGCTTATAGAATTCCCGAGAACATAATCTAGACTAATATAAGGTTCGGGAATATTAATGACCATCACTTTACTAAAAACTAGGTCTAACAATATCCCCCTAAGGGGTGGTCATTGCACATATGGCTTCACTTCTTGTGACGTCTTGAGTCTTGGAACCTTGTAGTCTTGGGAAATCTCTTAAAGTTCCTTTCGCATGCTTGTGATCTTAGATCTTGATCTTTAGCTTGATATCATTTGACTTAAACTTGATATCATGGTCTTTAGCCTTGGGATAATCATGGATACTTCTTGGTGTGAACGAATTCTTAACCAACATACTCATACTTTGACATAATCTTGAAAGCTGACAATCTCCCTCATCATAGATCTTTAACTTGATCTCCTTGCAATAATATACTTGATGTTCTTTGAGGAAGATCTTGTTTATCAGAGCTTGCGGAAGTGTTTATCTTGAATGTTCAGAGCTTTCTTTGCATCTTGATCAATGTCTTGAATTTATCTTTCGGTTGAAGTAAGAGTATGTGGCCTTGACGATTCTGACATGGAGGCAACCACCAACATCAGTACCTACATTTGAATGTTAGAAAGAATAGCAGTTATGGACGAATGTAGCTTTGTCATTCGTCATTGTTCAGTAGCATTAACCTCTGATTCCGTGAGGACTGTTCCACAGTATAAATACTGTACCTGTGATCAGGTAGATTCAATTTGGAAGAATCTCCTTGACAGGGTTTCTGGCTGTACTAGCCTGTTCTCATTACCGGAACGTCTCAAAGCAGACAACACGATAAGAGTGAATCAGTTAGTTACTGTCTAAATGATTGAGTCGTCAATTCGTTCACTGGACCAAAGTCGATATCCAGTTGTCACAAGCTTGATTCATATAGAATCTCGCAAGTCACCTACTGCAGTGCTGTTTGTTGTTGACATTGGCATGATTTCCATTCGTCATTGTGAATACTAAAGAGTATCACTCTGAATGTTCTGGCAAAATCACTTGGATAATGCGTAGGACTCATGTACAACTTGTGTTCTTATTGTTGAACAATCAAGTATATATGGAATTTGTGTCCTAATGAGATTTAGATTGATCTCGTTAGCTCTAGACTCTATAAGTGCACTTTTGTTATTTGGTGATCGGAGGCTGGAGCGGACTGCCACTTTTTCAATATCTACGATCTCGAAATGAGAAAGTCGATAGAAGCTTGTTGTAATCCGTGAGAAATGAAACAAGTTTATTTTAAGAGACCTTAGTGGCTGGGGGAGGGGGTTATGTATTGCATCACTGGGTCCATGATGACTTATCTTCAATATCATAATCATCTTTATGATTACCGATAGATTATGCATTGACCCGGTTTCTGCCTAAGTGAATGGAGGACTTCTTTCTTTACACCCTTTATCCTTTCAATTCTTTTTCATTCTTCAACCCCTTCAATGCTTACCGAGACATCATAACTAGCACCTTGTTAGGTTTGTTCCAGTGCTAGTATAACAACCCACAATTTTCCTCAATGTAATTTTCCATCTATTATAACTAAGAACCATTTTCACGGGAAATTTTTTGTCTTATTTCATTCCAACTATGTAACGTAACTTACATAGCAAAGTAAACGAGCTCACGCAACTACCATTGCCAACTATATCTACGTTTATATCAAGTAAACGTCTTAATATGTCAAGTCTATATTCTAATATCAACTTTACATTCTACGTTATCTATTTAACGTACCATTTATAACATTTAATATAAAACAAACATTATACGTTAACATTTATATCAAAACCCTGATTACATGTAATGTTTTCATACAAAATAAATGTACAAACTAACAAGGCATGTGTACAAGGTTACAATGCATGAAATTCGAATTATATTTCCCTCCAAAACCCTAGTACAACTCTTTAAAGCCCTAGGTACAAGCCAATAATGCATGAAATTCAAATGAGCCATTTTTCCCTCGAAAATCTTATAAGCCGTAAGTACCATTTCTTAAGCATGGATTACAAGTATTTTAAGCACCACATTTGAACTAGTAAGTCATATAACTCATTCAATAAGCTCTTGATATGTTATAAATCGTTTATAAGCTTTGATTAAGACACTTGTTCAAGCCTTAGTTCATAGTTATAAATTCCAGAATCTGATTAGTTAATAAAACATAGGATCTGGGCAAAATCAATAGGTTCTGGGTATTAAGAAAGAATACTAGGTTATAGCCCTATGTCTTGTGATCATTTTTACGGGTGGCTCGACCTGATTCGATATCGGATGAATTAGTTATAGCCGAAATGGCAAAGGTGCGCAGATTCTGGACACCTGTAGTAAATGGCTGTTATCTCTAGATTTTTGTATAGTAACCCCTAAATATGTAAAACTAAAAGTTATAGAGGACTCAAATATCTAACCATGCTCACTGGTTTGAGCTTAATTGGAATTACGGTTTGTAAATGATAACCATTTCACCGGGACTGATGTTGGCTGTCTAAAAACAGCCATGACCTTTAAAGAATTCTAACCTAGCTAGCACCCTCCACCATGATCCACCACCTTGCCTACCACCTTGTCACCTACTTGTCACCACCAAGCAACCACCCTACCACCTCCATCACCACCCTTGGCCACCACTCCACACAACTTGGCCATCACTCTATACAACTTGGCCACCACTCTACTTTTTCGAGCCCTATATAAAGCCAAAACATACACACCCTTTCACAACACACAAAATTATCAAATTATTCACTTGTTCTTGATCTAGTTCGAACCAAGGAAGAGTAGGAAGAGTGTTTAAGCTATTTTGGAACCATGGTCTAAGAGGGAAAGAGTTCTTGATTCATCTCCTAAGATTTCGACCCATATTCAAGCCATTCGACCCATTTTCAAGCTCTAGTAAGTCTTCACCTTGTTCTATAAGCTCTTGTCTTGTTTTAGATCCTTAATAAGCTTTATTAAATCATGTATAAGCTACTTGTATAAGCCCTTGAACCACAAACCACACATTTGGTTTTCCTAAACCAAACGCCACCTTAAAAACCCTAAAAATCCTTTTCATGAATCCTATAAGCTATAAGCCATAAGCTGATCTATAAGCTATTTATAAAAGCTCCTTTATCATTTTTATAAGCTTATAATTAAACCCTAAAAGCTCTAAACCATCGGGACACAATTTCAAAACCAAACACACCCATTTTGAGCTTTCAAGCTCATAAGCTCATTTTATAAGCTTTATGCTTGTTAAATCTTGTAAAACCAACTTATTTTAGCTTATTATGATAAGCTATAAGCTGTAAATGGATTTCTAGATTTCAAAAATACAAAGTATATGGATTTTGGACTAGAAATGCAAATCGTGTATGCGTGAGGGGTATATATTGCACATTTTGAAACTTATTAACTTTTTGGGCCAAAAATGTAATTAACCTAAACTTAAAACTACAAGGGCCTGTTTTGCCAACTTTCTAAGTTAAAGGTTAAATATTTATAAAATTATAAATAAGGGTTAAATTTGTAAAATAATATATACCAAGGGTATATATTGTCATTTTCAAATTCTTAAGGGTATAAAATGTAATATTTTTATATTAATTATAAAAATATATATAAACGTTATAAGACTCGATTTTATTAAAACCCGACACATTCCTCATTTCCATTCATCGATCGAAAGATTATAAAATCAATTATGTTATATATTTAACATAATCATCCGCTAGCTTTTGAAGAAACTTAAAATCTTATCATTTAAACTATAACGTATCACGTTACTAGGGAATTTCAAGTGAGGGGTTTCATTTGGGTAGACGTCTTGACGAGTTTGCTGGATTTACGATTTAAAATATCCTGGCTCCTCAAACGTTTACTACATGACCTCTGGATTATGATAGCCCGAACAGTGATACAATATTTTCACAAGTTAATAAACCAAAAGCATTTACGTTAAACTTTATGAAATAAAGTTTTGGAATATAATCAATCAAGCTAAGACTTGACATATTAACCCAGGTTGCGTGCCGAAGCCGTTTATTTCCAATTGAGTCACTTTTGACATCAATCAGATTTCCCAATTAAGGTGAGTTCATAGTCCCACCTTTACATGTTTTCTAAATCCCGTGGGGAGATACATGCTATAAACCATGAATACAAGTGTTTTTCCAACTATATGCTATCCTGATATATTATTGCCTAAGTTACCTCCATTTGCCATAAGGCCCCACTATCATGAACCGTTAATTACTTTGCGAAGTAAGCGCGAATGCCGTGAATAGATCTATTGGGACTGAACTTCCTCGTCCAGGTTCTGGTACATACATGGCCAGCAGGCACATTTCATTTGAGGAACTTCGGGTGTTTGGAAAAGCACCCTCTGGGGCAACAACTTGTGATTAGCATATACTTAAGGCTTCAGTGTCATGAGCTTAGTGCAATAATAATAATACTGTTTTCCATGATGATTGTATTCATTGCAATTATTACCAATTATGGGTGTATAACAACGTAACCCACTGACTATTAAACTTGTGTTGGGATTCTTGATTTGATGAGACAAAATGAAGACGAATGAAATAAGAGGGACTAATCTGGGACTTATTCAACATTATAGGAAGTTACAAGATCAGGTTTTGACTACAATAATGATAAGCGTTACAAGTTGAAGATAAATATCATTAATGTGGTTTAAATACTAATTAATGTTGATAAGTGTCAATTAAGTTTTCCTTTGTAACGTCTTATGGTCTCTATTATATAAAGAGACATAGACTCATAGGTTTGATATCCATCCATAGAAAACACAGACTTCTCCAATGAGAGTCTGATTACAAAGTGTGTGTGCTTTGTATATTAGTTAGTTAGTTAGTTAGTACACCATAGTAGTTGGTGTAGCCCCATGTTATAGGTTGGGGTAAATAGGAATCGTTCAATGAAAAACCTTGTTCAATAACAATTGTGTTTGTTTAATTCCGCTGTGCATAATTGTTACAATTGTTATTGGTAAAACGATCCTAGATGAGTTTAAAACGATCTTATCAATTGGTATCAGAGCCATGGGGCTCTTGATCTAGGATCTACAAGGTATATGAAGAATGAAGGTACTGTTCGAGTACTTGAAGGTACTGCTAGAAGGTACTGTTCGAAAGTACTGCTTCTATTCGAAAGTACTGCTCATTATGCTCAAAGTACTGCTCGTTGTGAAAGTACCGCTGTTATGTTCGAAGGTACTGCTAGTTTCATCCGAGAAGTTAGTTTATACTGCTAGCTTTGTTCGATATCGGACAGAGCGTAATTTTTGGTTCTCGGATGTGAAGACGATATCGTACAGTGCATATTTTTGGATGGATTTGAATCTCAAATGCTTCGTTTAAGGGGAAGATAATAATGGCTCGTATTTGGAGATTTATTGAAGAGGTGATTATGAGGAAAATCGAATATTGCTTATTTGATGTCGTAGTTGAGTTTCACAGGTGCGTGTCTTATCATATCTTAAAGTTGTGGTTGGCTTTTAAGATAACTTGTTCGTGCTTACAATGGTGTGACGAAGACTTGACGAATCTAGCAAGGGTGTGTGATTTTTCTTATGGTGCTTAATGCTCACACTTGCTATCACTTTAAGGAGTTACGTTGTTGTGCTCAGTGTCTCATATAGATGAGGATTTTGTCAAGAGGTTGCGGTCTACTTATATTTCATAGATTTACTTATAAGTTCGACGTCACGTGGATAGTGCAAGACATAAGACACAAGTTTGGGAAATTCAACTTCTTCAACAAATTTGTTATACTCAGTTTTCTTCATCAGTAATCATTACATAGAGCCTACATAGTTCGAGATTCAAGAGATGGTAAACATATGGGTTTCAGGGGAAGCTTATTGTTTAATTGTTTAACCATCTACATGTACCACTTGAGGGGAAGTGTTCACAAGTTGCGTATCTACACAAGACCCCTATTGGATGATTACAAAAAGGGGAAGAAGACTACAAGAGATATAGTTTGCAACTTAGTATTGTGGTGACATGTTCAAGAAGATCTTAAGTCAAGGGGAAGCATTGTTTCATTCAGGGAGATGATTACATCTCAACTTCAGGGGAAGCTTAGGCTTTATGATGAAGTTCGTGCAAGAACATTGTTTGTTTTGTCATCATCAAATAGGGGAAGATTGGTATCAGAGCACGACTAGTTGTACCTGTGTATTAGGACCTTTTCCTTTTTGATAGTATCAGACAAGAGGAAGGTGTGGATTATGATGAAGTGTTTGCACCTGTTGCTAGAATTAAAGCAATCAGACTCTTTTTGGCATTTGCATCTTTCATGGGCTTTACTGTCTATCAGATGGATGTCAAAAGTGCATTTTTATATGGCAACATCACAGAAGAGATGTATGTAAAACAGTCTCCAAAGCTCTGATTTGTTGAAGAGTTAATTTCTTCTTTTTGGGCTCTTCAACCAATATCCCTTTACCTTTTTCTTTTGGATCAGTAGCTTGAGTTGGTTGTTGAGGTTGAGATTCCATAGGACCAAGAATGCTTAAGCCTCTTGATCTATTAAGAAGGATATCAGCAAGAACTTTATCATCTTTGAATTGTTCTTCAGACCCTTCTTCTTGAGTTGGATGAATTAAACTTGAAGGACCTGCTTAATCTTCAAAATTTAAAGTCCTTAGAGTAACAGCACTTTGTCTAGCAGTACTTTGAATCTCTTCCAAATCCAATTCTTCAGTATCCCTACTTTTTACATCAGAAGCATCCTTTTCTTCTTCAATAGCCACCTCTTCTGTTTCATCACTCTTTCTTTCTAAGTCAGGAGTAACAACAGCATCTGTAGCATCAAAACCTTCAAAAACAAAGTCTGTATGGTCATCTTGATCATGATGCTCTTCAGACAAATTTCCTTCATCTTTATTCCCATCATTATCAT
>BQNB010084333.1:0-28782 GCA_026074375.1 Tanacetum coccineum
TGCCAAATATTCTCATCTGTTTTCAATCATCACTTCAAAATCCAATTAAATCTCGGGACGAGATTTCTGTAAGGATGGGGGACTATAACAACCCACAATTTTCATAAATGTAAATATCCATTTATTAAGTTATATGTAATGTACAATCTATCCATTATATATGAACTCACCTTTTTCAGGGATATTTTTCGCTTTATTACATTACTTACTTTGCCAATATCCCAATGTGCAACATTTCTTGCATCATTAAAGTTAACGAGCTCACGTAACCGACCTATGGTAATCCAATCATCATAATATGTCAATTCAATATCACAATATCATTTTTATAAAGTACATTACTCATATAATGTGTCAATTGCAACATTATATCAAAAACGGGCTTTAAACCGTTATGGTATGCCTCTAAACCCTAACTTCATGAAAGGTTAACATCTAAAGTGAATGCACAAGCTACTAAAGCATATGTACAAATAATATAATATCTTATTTGAAATATAAAATCTCTTCAAGTCAAGGTACAAGTCTTTAAAAGCTCAATGTACAAGTCATTAAGCATGATCTCCAAAATAGCTGTTTTACCTCCGTTTTCATTCTAATTTCTTCACCATCACTTGTGTACAAGCTACTACACTCAATATACAATGTGTAAACCCTAATTATTCTATTCATAAGCTTTCATACATCTTTTTACACTCAAAACCCTAATTCAAACCCCGAAACCCTAAAACGAAGCTAGTTTCTAAACCATGACCCGTTTCTTGATTTTTATCCATTGTAAACCCAAACCAACACTCAAATAAGTTGTAATAACTTAATTTACAACATTCTCAATCATATTCCATCATCATTTCATCATTTAACTTCAATTATACAAGAAATAAACCTAGAAAACCCTAATTATGCCCTAATTGGAACTTTTGACCCGTTTACTCATTTTCTACCTATTTTAACCCAAACCACCTATCAAATTTTGATTATAATCCTTAATATAAGTCTTATTTGCAAAGTGAACCATTTTGAAAGTTTTTCTTGCAACCAAGTACCTCAATGACAAGCTCCTTACCTCCCTAGCTGATTACAAGCACCTCTCATCAAATATCTTCATCATTTATAGTATAAAATTGATCACATGGTTCCTTGTTCTTCCATTTCTAGTCGCGGCATGCAAAGGGATAAACAACTCATCCAAGCTAGTTTCTAGCTTAACCAACACATCTACTAGACCCTCCTCATCACCCTCTAGACCTCTTACATGTCCTAACCAGATCACAAGGTATGCCTTGGCCTCTAAGGGCCATTCGACTATAAATAGGGACCATAACACTTCATTTTTCTTCATCCCCCACTTCCTCCTCTATAACCCTTACATAGAATCAATCCTTTGCTCTAAGAGATCCTAAGAGGTCTTAAGAAGGCTCAAGTTCAGAAAGGAAGCAAAAGAAACCAAGAAACGAAGCCCTGGAGTCGTTATTCTAGGCGTACGAAGCTAAAAGTCCTGATTTCGACCCGTTTCTAAGCTATAAGCTCAAGACCAGGTTCTCTAAGCTTATATTCTGTATTCATACCTTTATAATGTTCATATGATCATCCTACATCATTACATAAAAGCTTTGAATCAAAACCTATTGGGTTATCTTTTTGATCCAAAACCGTGCACCCGAAACCCTAAATTTCATGTTTTTGCTTAATCTTATAAGATACGCTTGTAAAATTATTATTATTAATCATCCAATATAGCTTAACTACATTAAATAAGTACTTGATAAGTCATGAAAGAATTTGAGCTTAAAACCCGCGTTTTCATTTTAAAACCCTAATAGACCCGTTTTTTTTTTTTTTTTTTTTGCTTTTTTTCCTAGCTTAACGAATCATTAATTTAAACTTGCGTTATGTTAAATCTTCATATTTTAGTTTATTATAACTTATAAATGTCTATTGAAATGTTAAAATAAGCTTGCATGGCAATTTGGACATGTTTTGTAAAAATTTATCATGCAAGGGGTAGCATATCGTAACTCTTCAGAAACTTTATAATAAAGGACTAAAAGTGTTATTTTATCAAAGTTATAACTACAAGGGTCTATTATGTCACTTTTTAAAGTACAAGGTTTACTTGGTATATCTTTTAAACTTGAGGGACCAAAGTCGTAAAAGTGCAAACTCCAAGGGTATATTCTGCCACTCTTCAAACTCAAGGGTCTAAAATGTAACATTTTGAAAAAGTATAAAAACACATTCAAAACATTACCAGACATAACTTTAATTAACGCTTGACGTGCTTAACATTTCCAGATATTGAATAAAATGCTTAAAACCGCTTATGTTATAATCATTATATCATTCATCATCGATGTGCTTTCAAAAATCATGTCTGTCCCGGATCGCTAATCACACCACAATACTAGGGAGCTTCATCTTAATGGGAGTATCATCTTGGTATTACGTTTTGACTGAGTTGTTGGGTTTACGATTTAAAGTGCCCTAGCTCCTCAAATATTTACTGAATGGGACCTCTGAATTATGATGGCCCCGAACGGTTGTTAGATATTATAATATCAAATAACGACTCGATGTCAAAATTTACATTATTCAATCAAAAATAAGACTTGACAATATTACCCCAGGTATGCCCGTACGAAGCCATACTATTCAATTTTCTATACTTGCTATTAATTTCCCTATAATGTTCAGGTGAGTTCAGTAGTTAGCCTCGCATTTCCATCTTTTTATAAACTGCTGAGGTATGATAAACCCCATTGGGGGTATATACATGAATGCAATTATTTCTGTATGCTATTTCAATTTTACTATTGCCTAAGTATGCTTTTGCCTTTAGGTCCCTCATAATCATGACCGTTAATTACTCTCGAGTAAGCGCGAACTGATGTGGAATAGAATCTATTTGGGTTGGACTCCTCGTTGGTGTAACCAGTTTACGAGTAACAATTGCACCTCATTAGAAATACATGCGGGTTATTTTGGGCAAGGTACCCGCAGGGGCTTTATAACGGTATCACCATACCCTTAAGGCTTCGGATTCATGAGTAATGGCAATAATAAATTGTTTTTCAATACGGGGTGTCTATATCAACGTAACCCAAATAATCGCATTGCATTCAATTTATAATTTCTTAAATCTATGGATTTCACTCAACCTTTGTGTTGACTTTTTTTTAGCATGGTTTTATTCAGGTAACTAATTGGCATGGAGTGGCTATTAGTGGACATGAAGATGGAAAAAACCGTTATCATTCAAACTTGTATAGTATTGATTTTGGGAAAACCTTCCTTTGTAAATAATCTGAAGAAAAATAAATGAATGATGCTTATTTTTAAAAACGAACTTTTGATTCGTTTTCTTGATTATGATGTTGTAAAAACTCACCTTTGATTTCGTTTTCTTATGGGGAGGTGTATGTTACGTGAAAATTTTACGAATTTAGGTTTTTAAAGGTTACGGGTTTGGATCCGTTAGCATTTTCGTGCTTTTACATTAAGGGCTTTAGTTTTTTAGCTTGCCTTTACTTGTTTTTTGCATCTTATTAGTAGAAATAGATTCCAAACCAAATCATTGAATCATTCAATCACGCGATCACGAACGTAACCTCGATTCTCAATTCACGCCTCGTCGGGAAATGACTCGGGAATGTTTTGGATTTTACATTGGATAAAAGTAATATTTTAAAAGCCATACGAAATACTTACTCACTCTCATCATTTGATATTTTGATTTTAATTATATATTTGTATATTAAGTTATATGTATAAGTATAATTGAATTCTGATAATTAATTTTTGGCGCCGCTGTCGGGGAGGTTGTGAAACGATTATTGTGTAAACGTTTGAAGATTAGTGTTTGAAGACCCTTCCTCGTGAAGTTATCGCTTTCATTTGTGAATATTTTCTTCTATTATCAAGTAATCAAAAATTCCAAAATTTTTTTAAAAAAACAACAAAATCAACCGTTGTGTCACTTGTTAATTCGGCTCACCTTTAGATTACAAACTATAAGAGAGGTTTAAGGAGGGTTGATCCGACGAACTTCGACCCAAAAGGAGAAGGTTTTTAATAGCTTCACGCTTACCCGCTCCTCCGCTTCTTTGTGCATTTTCTAGAGAGTTACCGTACACTTGTTTGATTATCGGTTACAAAAATATTTTTCTCTTTTTTATTTTCTCTTATTTTGTTCTTAGTGTATGCAAACTCGCTCTTCGTCAAAATTCATTGGTGAACCTTCTACGAATCCTACTTCTACGATTCTGAAACGTCGTAATCATAGACGTTCTATACAAAGAGTCGAACCATTTTCTCTTGTAGAGACTCCCTTAGTTACGATGGCCGATCAACGTACTATGGAGGAATTACTTCGTGCACCCACCGAGGGTTATGCGGAGGCAATCATAGTACCACCCATTCTCGCTGAGCATTTCGAGCTCAAGCATAGTCTAATCAATCTTGTAACTTCAAAACAATTCTTCAGTTTTGAGAAAGAAGATCCTCATGCTCATATTTGATATTTTAACAAGATTACTTCTACGTTGAAGTACAAAGATGTGCCCGAGACATCGATTAAGCTTATGCTTTTTTCATTTTCTATCGATGGTTCGGCCTGGTTTATTCTTATTTGGGACGATCTTGTGTCCAAGTTTATTAACCATTTCTTTCCTCTCTAAAAAACAACAAATCTCCGGAATAAAATTTCAAATTTTCAACAACGTTTTGAAGAATCATTTTATGAGGCATGCGACCGATTCAAGGATCTTCTTCGAGAATGCCCACATCACGGTTTTACCGAATTGCATCAACTCGATACCTTCTACAATGGTTTAAACCCATCCGATCAAGATTCTTTAAATTCTACCGCCGGTGGCAATCTTTTGGAAAGAAGTGCACAAAATGTGTTAAAAACTATTGAAAACAAATCAAAAGTTCATAATTCAAGAAACAAACCGATTGTTTCTCAATTGAAAGCAAGTAATGTTGATTCTTTATAGATAGCCAGTGTCGTGACTAGTGCCATGACCGCGATGTTTAAACAATATCAAGTAACCACAACTCCAACTTCCGTAAAAGCTGTTGAGGAATCGTGTGTTACTTGTGGCGGTGCTCATTCTTACCGACAGTGTCCTGCCACCGATGGCAACACTTTTTCGGGCTATCAAGACAATATTCAAAGATATGTTTCAGCAGCCGCCATAAACTATAATCAAGGAAATACCGGATACCGTCCTCAAAATGTAGCTAACCAAATTCGACCACCGGGTTTTGGTCAACCGAATGTGCAAAATAATCAAACCCGGTACAATCAAGGTTACAATCAAAACAGAAGAATTAATCAAGGAAACCAAAATTATCAAGCTCCGGCTTATCAAGCTCCGATTCATCAACCACAAGTTGTGACCACTAGTGATTTCTCGAACTACATAAAGGCAAATGATGCGGTAATGAAAAACATGCAAACCCAATTGACCTCTTTAACAAATTCTAACATCGAGCTTAAGACCATGTTTGGTCAATTCATTAAAATGAATACCGCTTCTACTTCGGGTTCGGGTTCACTTCCTAGCAACACCGTTGATAACCCGAGAGGTGATTTGAAAGCAATCACCACCCGAAGTGGCATTTCTTATGATGGACCTCCAATTCCACCCCCGTCTCCTTCTCTTCCTAAGGTGGTGGAACGAGAACCCGAGGTGACAAAGGATACGGTGCAACCAAGTACCGAAAACATCCAACCTCCGGTAGTCCAAATTCAAGCTCCGATTGATGAGCCCGTTGTTGCTCCTAAGCCTAAACCGTCTATACCTTATCCTTCGAGAGCCAACAAACAAAAGCTCCATGAAAAAGATGATAATCTTGCTTCGAAATTTGTTGAAATCTTTAGGGAATTACATTTCGAGCTCAGTTTCGCGGATGCTCTTCTACATATGCCGAAATTTGCTTCAATGTTTAAAAGTCTCTTAAATAACAAAGAAAAATTGTTTGACTTAGCCAAAACACCGGTGAATGAGAATTGTTCGGCGGTTATCCTAAAAAAGTTGCCCGAAAAACTTGGAGACCCCGGCAAGTTTCTTATTCCATGTGATTTTCCAGAGTTAGTTGAATGCTTAGCCTTGGCCGATCTTGGTGCAAGCATCAACTTGATGCCTCTTTCCATATGGAAGAAGCTTCACTCTCCGAACTTACTCCTGCACAAATGTATTTCTTATCTCGCGGGGGATCCGATGATACTAGTCCATCGGTCTTGCCGAGATGTCTTCGTAAATATCGGAAAGTTCCATTTTTGACTTCGTAGTCGTTGATTATGTTGTCGATCCTCGGGTTCCCTTAATTCTCGAGAGACCCTTTTTGAGGACGGCACGTGCTTTGATTGATGTTTATGGTGAAGAATTAACTCTCTGAGTTGATGATGAAGCCATAACCTTTAAAGTTGGTCAAACTTCGAGATACTCTTACAATGATGCTGTGTCGATTAATCGAATCGATGTCATCGATGTAGCTTGTGAGGAGTATGCTCAAGAAGTGCTCGGATTCTCGGATAGTTCTACGAGTGGCAATCCCACTCCGTCTTTAGATCCTATCCTTTCTACTTCTTCCCCCTCTCTCACTCCTTTTGAGGAAGGGGACTTCATTTTGGAAGAAATCGAAGCTTGTCTTACTAATGATTCAATTCCACCAGGAATTGATGATGACGACTTTGATCCGGAGGGAGACCTTCTTCTACTCGAGAAGTTATTAAACGATGATCCATCATCTCCTCTCCTTGATAAGAACTTCATGTTGTGGAAACTTAAATCGTAAAATCTTTATTGATGATCTCCGGAGCTGAGCTCAAGGATACTACCTTCTCTCTTGAGTTATGTTATTTTAGAGATCGATAAACTACTGTATAATTGATTCAAGACTTAAAAGAAGATGAGAAGGTCCGACTTCTAAAGGTTTTAAAGTCACACAAGCGTGCCATCGCTTGGAAAATCTCTGATATAAAGGGCATCGACCCTTAATTTTGTACTCACAAAATATTAATGGAGGATGACTCTAAACCGGCAATTCAACATCAAAGACGGGTTAACCCAAAAATTCATGAGGTTATCAAAAAGGAAGTTATCAAACTCCTTGATGCCGGATTGATTTATCCTATCTCCGATAGCCCGTGGGTTAGCCCCGTTCATTGTGTGCCTAAGAAGGGCGGTATAACCGTAATTGAAAATGATGATAATGAGTTGATACCTACTCGATTAGTTACGGGATGGCGTGTATGCATTGACTACCGAAAGTTAAATGATGCCACTCGTAAAGATCATTTCCCGTTACCATTTATGGACCAAATGCTTGAGAGACTCGCGGGAAACGAATACTATTGTTTTCTAGATGGTTTCTCGGGATACATTCAAATTCCTATTGACCCGCATGACCAAGAGAAGACCACCTTCACTTGCCCCTATGGGACGTTTTCCTACCGACGTATGCCTTTCGGGTTATGTAATGCTCCGGGCACGTTCCAAAGGTGCATGATGGCCATTTTCCACGACATGATCGAGGAAACAATGGAGGTCTTTATGGATGATTTCTCGGTCTTTGGGGATTCTTTCTCCTCATGCCTCTCCCATTTAGACAAAATACTCAAACGGTGCGAAGATACTAATTTAGTTCTAAATTGGGAGAAATGCCATTTTATGGTAAAAGAAGGCATTATTCTAGGGCATAAGATTTCAAAGTCCGAGATTGAGGTCGACAAAGCTAAGGTTGATGTTATAGCTAAACTCCCTCATCCGACTTCCGTTAAAGGCATTCGGAGTTTTTTAGGTCACGCCGGGTTCTATCGTCGATTTATTCAAGACTTTTCTAAAATAGCCAGGCCGATGACCCATCTTCTTGAAAAAGATACCCCTTTCATCTTCTCGAAAGAATGTGTTGAATCGTTTTAATATTACTTAGAAGAAGATTAACCGAGCTCCTATTTTTTAGTTGCCCCCGGATTGGAGACCTACATTCGAAATTTGTGTGATGTAGTGATTAACGCTGGTAGGGCAGTCTTGGGGCAACGTATAAGGACAAAACTTTTTAGCCTTATACACTATGTAGTACGACCCATGAAGATGCTCTAAAGCACATTACACCACTATGGAAAAAGAGTTATTAGCCGTGGTATATGCTTTTTAGAAATTCCGGCCTTACTTAGTCTTGTCAAAGACCATAGTGTATACGGACCACTCGGATCTCAAATATCTTCTTGCTAAGCAAGATGCTAAACCGAGATTGCTCCGGTGGATTCTCCTACTCCAAGAATTTGATGTCATTATTCGTGATAAAAAAAGAGCAGAGAATCTCGCGGTCGACCACTTATCAAGACTTGAAAATCCCCACCAAGATGTTCTCAAGAACAAGGAAATTACCAAAACATTTCCTCTCGAGACACTTGGTATGGTTACCTTTCGTGGTGATGATAGTACCCTATGGTTTGCCTATTTTGCAAATTACCATGCGGGGAATTTTGTGATTAAAGGGATGTCGTCCCAACAAAAGAACAAGTTTTTCAAGGATGTTAAGCACTACTTTTTGGACGACCCCTATTTGTTCAAAATTTGTGCGGATTAAGTGATCCAACGGTATGTTTACGGCAAAGAAGCTGTTGATATCCTCACAACTTGCCATAATGGGCCAACCGGGGGACATTATGGTGCCAACTACACCGCTAAGAAAGTTTTTGACTAAGGATTCTTTTGGCCTACCATTTACCGCGATGCCCATGACGTGGTCACCCGTTGTGATGCTTGTTAACGTCAGGGAAAAATCTCACAACGAGATGAAATGCCTCAAAACGCAATTCAAGTTTGTGAGATTTTTGACGTTTAGGGCATCGACTTCATGGGCCCGTTCCCGTCTTCACAAGGGAACATGTATATACTCATAGCCTTCGATTACTTGTCTAAATGGGTTGAAGCGAAAGCGCTCCCCACCAATGACGGCCGAGTTATTTGCAAAATTTTAAAATCTATTTTCCCCCGATTTGGGACCCCTCGTGCTATCATTAGTGATCGCGGTACCCATTTTTGCAATGACCAGTTTGCAAAGGTCATGCTTAAATACGGAGTTACTCACCGTCTCTCTAAAAAAAATTACTCGGCACAAAATAGGAAACAAAATTACAAAAGTACTTATTTATTCAGATCAAAAAATATCCGCGACATGAGACCAAACACATAAGCCCATATAAAAAAACAAACTATTAAACATGAGACCGAAAAAATAAACCCGCACAAATTAATATAAAAAAAATTGCTCGGCACAAAATAGGAAAAAATATTACAAAAGTACTGATTTATTCAGATCAAAAAATACCCACGACATGACGCCTAACACATAAGCCCATATAAAAAAACAAACTATTAAACATGAGACCGGAAAAATAAACCCGCACAAAATAAATAAAAAAAGTTAACGCCTCGCATCAATTAATGCCACGCATCAACGCGCGAACAATCATGCTTAACACATATTTACCCAAATCTCATAAAATTATATTAAAAAAACCCAAATAGCAAAAAAAACAAACCTTTAAACATGAGGCCCAACAAATAAGCCCATATAAGAAAAAAAACAAAGTATTAAACATGAGACCGAAAAAATAAACCAGCAAAAAAAAAATTAACGCCCCGCAGCATCGCGCGGGCAATCACGCTTGTTAGACCAAATGAATGAAGATGTTTTGTTTTTATCTAGTTTCTACACTAAAATTCTATGAGTAAAACCTAAAAATTCTCTATGTAATGTTCAAAATTATTCATTATGAATAACCAATTAACCAAAATACCATTATGAACTAAAGCTATGTTTGGCGACATGTAATAGTAACAGTAGTAATAAGCAGTAGTAGTTGGCAGTAGCATTAAACAGTAGCTATATGTTTAAAAAAACGTGTTTAGTAACGTAGTTGTAACTAAAATTATAAAATGTAAAATTACCAAAAAGGGCATATAAATATTAAAATAAAATTTTGAACGTTATCTTTAAGGGTATTGGGTAATTTCATAAACAAAATGCTTCGAGCAGTTGCATAACGCTTGTTCAACAAGCATTTCAAATGGAAGCGGTTTCACGATATGTTAACTCTTTGTTGCTTTGTTGCCAAACATGCTTTTCAATCAAACCGTTTATCACTTGTCGTTTGTTACTCCTAAACGCTTCCAAATTCTTCTTGCCAAACATAGCCTAGTAAACATTCTAGAATCTTGCACATGTGTCTCTGTGTTTGCAGAATCTTGCAATTTCAATACTATGGGCCAACGGCCGTTTGCTTTTACTAAAGGCTCATGTTATTTGTACCCCTCTAAAACGCCAATTGTACCCCCTTTATTTTTCTGGTGTTTTTTGTTTTTTAAAGATAAGAAAGATCAAACCGATGACACAATGATTTATAGTGGTTCGGCTACGAAGCTCCTTTTCGCCCTACTCCACTCCCCAAGTACTCAACCTGAGAGTTATCTTTACTATGTCAACAAGCTCCCTTTAGGAGGAGAAAACCGTACAACGTGCTTACACTTTTTTTGGTAAAAGTAAATACCGAGTCAACTTCGAGATAGAACCAATCTAACACACTATGTATTTTATGGCCTAAATACTAACCTATCATTCACATATTATACACACAACACACAACACAAGATATAAAAGATGAATGATTATCACAAACATGATGACACAACTAAATTATTAACACTTGAAGCTTGATGTCTTCTCGAGTGTTCTTCACTAAAGAGTGGAATGAGTTGAATCAACTTGTAAAATAGTTTATGTACACAAGTATAACGATCAAAGAATATAAAAGATAAAAGATGTATGTGAAAAATATTTTACAAGAGTTGTCTCTAAAAATGAAGACTTAAGGTTGCTAATTTTATTGGCAAAACATTGAAATCCAAATCTGTCCCAAAAGTTAGACGTTGCGGGACCCTACGGATCACCAAAGCCTAGGATAGGTGTTTGTTTTATGGTGGATCCGTCTGAGGAGCTGGGGAAAATATTTGTATTTTTATGATTAACCAAATCATACAAAATATTGTGTTTTTACTTATTAAACTAGTTTAATATATTTCTTGTAGAACAGATATTTTTTTATCACCATATAAGAATAGATTGTTGTAGAATTTGCGAATAAATTGTTTCCACTTATGGTTAAATTTTATTTGTCTTACAGGATTAATAAACTAGGTTAAATTAATCACGTGTTAACTTTAAATTATTTGATTAGAAAAGGTTTATGACAAATGATAATATTTTTCTTTGATCATTAAACTTGTGTAATAACGCACATATTATACTTAAGTCGATTTGTCGGGCCGTCAAGTAAGTCTTTCGACTAAATAACTTATTTACGTAAACTTTTACGTAGTATGACATTATTTTGTTATTATCAAAACTTAAAGATCATTTAAATTTAATATGTTTTTGCCCCACCGAATATTTGTATTAACATCTTCCTCATTTTGATGTTGACAAAAATATAAACTAATACGTTATTTAACGTTACTAAATAGTATTTTAGGTGGATGAGTTTACATTTCTTCTCCCCCTTTCTGTCGAAGCAAAAAGTGTGGTAGAGGCCTTCCTTGCATGTCTTGTTTTGACGAATGCTAAGTGACTTGGTAACGAATGCAAAGTAAAAATAAAGACAAGATGTAAGTGCTCCCCCTTGGTGTATACTCCCTCTTGCTTGGGGCACCAAGTAATCGAGCCATGAATGCGTTGCTACAAAGCAAAGTTAGTAGGCAAGCAATTTTTAAACTATGGACAATCGCTAATGCACACATATACATTTTACACAATGAAATCCATTGTTTAACACAACAAGAGAACTGCCTAATAATGTTTGAATCCATTTATCAGGGATATAAAAAACATAATTTGGCGCTAAAAAGCCATTACATGATAAGCTTAAACTAGAAAATTAAGGAAAATAATTAAAAATCCTAAATCTTGGGATAGCTAGCATTTTCCCATATAATCCGAGAGGTGATGTGAGATGGTTATACGGCTAATGCGGAAAGTAAGGTGGGTGTGATAGAGAGTCGAGGTGGTGTCGAATGTATGAGAACATGTAGTTGACACAGTTTCGGAGCATTTAGATTTCATGCCTTGTGGTGCTACAACATTGACAAAACATGTTGTGGAGGTGAGGCATGCCATTTGGATGAACAAAATCTAATATCTTTGGAGGATTGGGAAAATCTTGATTTCCAAGATTTGGTGGTGGATGGTGAATGTTTTCAAGTGGAGGTGCATTGTCGTGGGGGAGAGGTGTGTTGTTGTTAATGTTAACAAACAAAGGTTGGGTTGGTGGCAATGGTTCAAATCCGAGTGGTGGATTTAGAAATCCGGGAGGTGGTCAAGAGACACATGGAGGTGGAGATGGATTAGAAGGGCCTAGTGGCCAATTATCCACGGTTTGAGCATAGGGATCATTTGGTGACATTTAAGGTGGAGTAAGTTCTTGAGGTTCTAGTTTTATTGAAATGACAAAACGAAGTTTAGGTGGTGGTGCAACATGAGTTGGTGTCGGAGACTCACTTGGTGATGATGAAGAGGTGTAGTGTGTACTTTTGCTAGAGATGGATTTTAATAGAGCTTAAGGTGGTGAAAGGGATTTCTTCCTAGGAGGTGGTGAAGGAGTTCTCTCATTTGGTTGTTCCTCACTTGAGGATGTAAGATTGACAAAGTTTGGATACTTGACACTCATTCTTACGGTTTTTCTTTTGAAGTTTGGTGAATTTGTTTTGGATGAACTAGTCATGGTTGTGAACTAGCAAGGTTTTATATGAGAAATGTGGAGAAAATGTGAAGAAAATGGTGTTTAAGGGTGATGATTATAAGGAGGAATTCGGTGATTTGAATTATATAATGGTCTTGGATTATAGGAGAACTTGTTATATCTAAGGTTTAAGATCCACCATTTGTATCATATAGCATGATTATAAGATAAAGTAGAAAATTTTAAAAATCAAGAAAATTTGAATTATGGCGCCTAGACTGAGTGAGCCACGGATCCACCAAAACCATATACGGATCTACCATATGGTGGATCCGTAGGTCGCAGCTTTCCACAAAAATGACCAGAACATCAATTTTCACCCAAAACACAAAACATATTTTCATGCAAACATTAATTATCGGATATCAATAACAATAACATGACAAAAATATCCATAAATACACAACAACATCTAAGTTTCAAATACATAAAGTTTTCAATTTATCAATATCTTAACAAGATGCAAATTATTCAACATACCACAAGAACATATAGACATAAGACAGGCATAATCATTTTTGCTTCTTCCGGTGGTACTTGGTGATGTGCCAAACATAACGATTCAAGCATTTAAACATTCTCTCTTCTCTCGTTTTTCTTTGGGCTTTGGTTGGATCCTCATGTCGGATAGTCATCATAGAACTCGAGTAAATTGGTGCTTCATTGTCTCGGATGATGTTATCCACAAAAGCTTAATCTTTCACAACATAAGCATACAATAAGCAAAACTAGAAAAGTGTAAGAGAAAGCAAAATGAATGATTATTAGAGAGATATAAAGAGGTGTGCAGATTACACACACACACAAATTATGGAAATGGTAACCAACACCCTCTCCATGTGAGGAGAGGCCGTTTCTATTTTATACCCTTGAGCCCATAGAGTGGCTTATGGGCTTTTCTATTTCGGGCCGGGCTGGCTTTTCTTGGGCTTTGAGCCTCGAAAATGGGACATTATTAGTTACAAAAAAAAAAAAAAATCCAAGCCGTTGAACCCGACTAGCCTATTATTAACAAGGGACTAATTATGACTAATTAGAACCGATAACATTCTTGTCTCGACTTATATAAAATTAAGGCTTAACAATCTCCCAATGTTTGAGGTTCTTTTCTTTCACACTCCTCCGTCCACGATGACGTTGAGATGTGATTTTTTGACGTTTATGCTTTGCTTGTTTTGGTCTTGTCTTGTTGTAATGGGCTTTGATCATTTATGCTGGTGTTCTTGATCTTGTGCCTTTATCATTTGACTTTGAGTTCTGAGATCGTTATCTTGCATCATCTCCTTTACTTGAATCATTCTTGATTTTACTTTCTTGTCAACTTGTGCTTTGACCATCATGCTCATTACTTGTTTCATTTCTTGTTTGACCTGACCTTATGTGATTATAAGTCTAACAATCTCCCAACGGATGATTCTTTATTTGACTTTGGGCTCTTTGATGGTGGGGAAGATTAGAATCAACTATTTTGACGTTGAATGATTGACTTTGAAACCTGGTTAAGCATGTGTTTTGAATCCGACTTCGCTGAATGAGTGCATCACCTTCTTCTAAACTGAAATAGACAGTTAGCAATAAATGATTGAATATGGCTTGGTAATTCATTTGACTTTGGTTGCATTAACTCCGGGTTTCACGTTTTTATAGTATAAATACTTTACCTGGAATCAGGGTTAGATTCAATGAATCTCCTTGACAGGGTTTCAGACTCAAAGCGTAGGATCTTCTGATACAGATGTATTAGATTCACCATGCTTGCTAGTTCTCATTACCGGAACGTCTCAAAGCAGACAACACGGTAGAGTGAATCAGATAGTTACTATCTTTTCTGATTAGTCGTCAATTCATTTTATCGACCAACATTGAATATCCAGTCGATCACAAGCTCGTTCATATTAGAAATCTTGCAAGTCACCTACAAGAGTTGTTTGATGTTTGGCTCATGCAGGATTCCCTCTTCACTGTGAAACTTAAGTATTCACTCGGATGTCGGGCAAGATCTCAAGGATAATGCGTAGGACTCTTTGTTACAACTTGTGAAACTTTGTGGTGATTTAACAAAGTGTATTTTGACATTGCTGTTCCTAATGAGATTATATAATTTGATCTTCTTCTTCCCCCTGGCTCTCAGACTCGATTTGTCACTTTTGGTTTTAGTAATCGGAGGCTGGAGCAGACTGCCACCTATTCAATATCAACAATCTCGGAGTGAGATGTTAATAGATAACGTGTGTATCTCCGTGACAAATGAGACAAGTTTCTTTTGAGAGAAACCCGAATGGCTGGGAAGGGTTGTGCATTGCATCACTGGGTCCATGATGTCGTCTTCAATATCAACAATCATCTTTGTGATTTTGATAGATTATGTATTGACCCGGTTTCTGCCTAAGTTGTGTGGAGGGCTTCTTTCTTTTCACCCTTTATCCATACATTTCTTTTTTATTCTTCAACCCCTTCAATGCTTACCAAGACGTCATTACTAACACCTTGTTGTGATTGTTCTAGTGTTAGATCAATCTTAGTCGGCATTTTTCCCTTTTACACATTCTTCTCCAATCATACCTAAGGACTGCTATTTCTAACTATGGAGTGTCCTTGGGTAGATCCCTCCGGTTCTGGTTGGATCGTAGGACTTATACCTAAGCTAACCACCTTATGACTTCAGAATCGTCGTGAAATTAATAGGTTGTTGGGTATAGAGATCGAACCATAAAACCATTTTCTGACATTGTTATTTTCAAATACTCCCCCTACACATGTGCTCCGAGATTCGAAATTGTTTAGCACATGAAGGAAAGAGTTGCACTTAGAGTCTTTAAGATCACATTCTTCTTTATCATATTTTAATCACATTTTCTCCCCTTATTTTAAATAATAAAACACTTAGTATTTGAAATACCAATTGATTAAAATTTGACATGAAAAATTCCATTTTTTTTCGGTTTCGAGAAAAATTTCCTTATGATATTGCATGAACTTCATTTTTCTGATTGCTCTCCTTCAACCAGTATATGTGGGATACAATTATTTATTAAAACTTGACATTGGATATGAAAAATTGATATGACCACTCCACAAATGTTGAAGACGGAGTGATCTGTCTAGGTGAACAAACATATATTCTTAATTGACATTAGTTTCCACATTTTACTTTCACTAAATGTGTTTGGATACATTAAAAATTGTCATTTTTGAGATGTATCCGACACATTTAAAAGGCTTTGTTTTAAGAAGCTCCCCCTCAGAATTGATTCACATTAAAATGACAATCTACGTACTGCAATCTTTGAAAAATTTCGAGGAAGGAAGGGGTAGTGTGAACAAACAAATTGTACCAAAAAAATACCATTTTATGGAAAAATACCACAAATTATATTGTAGCAATTTTGAATGAAAGATTTTTTGAAAATTGGGTTTCAACGATTTTAAGAAACATGATGAAGACTTCTCTTCTATTTTAGAGTATGCGCACTCGAAGCGGTACACTTCCTCTAATACATTCGTGACCGAGTTGAATGCACTGAAATGTACATAAGTCATTGGAAGAACTTTAGAAAGGAACTGTTTGAAAGCCATTTGAAACTCTCGCTCGAACTTTCATTTACACGCCCGTGTCGATGTTAAATCAACTTTTTCTAGGGTAGTAAATGTTTATCGATTCCAGAGACATGTCGTGAAGATTCTTTTGGTATTTTTTGAAATTTCTGATTTGTATTTTGTTTTTCTAGGTTTTATTTTTTTCTATTATCTTTTTTTGTTGGTGTTATATTTTTTGTATTTTCTTTTTTCAAATTTTTTTTTATAAATCAAAAAGAAAGATGAGGATAAAAATATTTACAATCGTTGTTTGATGGATCAAGCAGATTCAATTGCCCGAACCTCAGTCATCTGGATGTCAAACATATAATACGAGTTTGTTCTTGTCATGAGACTTAACCTATCTTCCGAGTAGGCTTTAGTGAACCAAGTCAGCTAAAACTGGGTTATTCAGTTCAGACAATGAATAATTTCTAACAATACCCTTGTCAACCTAGTTCCTTTATGAAGTGATATCTGGGGGGGGGGGGGTGAAACCAATCGATGTGCTTGGTACGGGAATGCATGGACGGATTGCACGAGATGGCTTTATGGTGCCTTTGAGTCACAATACTATAGTATTTTTCATAAGTGGAAGCCATAATCTGTGAGCTGAGTTCTCAACCATAGAACTTGAGCGCAGCACGCAGATAAAGACACATACTCGGCTTCTGCTGAAGACATTGAGGTGCAGTCCTGCTTTTTGGATGACCAGCTGACTAACTTATCACCACCTAGAAATTGTATGCCACCAGATGTGCTCTTACGTGAATCGAGACAGCCCGCGTGATCCGAATCTAAAAAAGCAGTTAGTTCGAAACTGGTGTCCTTCGGATACCAGAGACCCATGTTAATGGAGTCTTTAAGGTACCGAAAGATCCGTTTAACCGCAGTGAGATGTTTCTCAGTCGGTTTCGCTTGATAGCGAGCACAATAACATGTTGCATGTACAATATCTGGTCTACTTGCTGTTAGGTACATGAGTGCTCCGACCATACTACGATATTTCGTTTGGTCGACCGGAGTACCACTCAAGTCAGCATCAAGGTGTTTTGTAGCCATTGGTGTACCAATGCTATCAATGAGGTTCATACATGCTTTTTAGTATCTCTTGGCATACTTTTAGGCTTGGTTTATAAAGATACCACGAGGGGATTGGTTGGATCTGAATTCCTAAAAGAATTTCAGCTCCCCCATCATTCGACATATCAAACCTTGCTGTACATTAGTTTTCCAAATCGTTTTTGAAAGTTTTGTGGTTCGTTAGAAACCAAAAATTATGTCATCAACGTAAATTTGCACAAGCAGTATGTCTTCCCCATGTTTAGTTATGAACAGAGTTGGATCAATAGAACCTTTGGAGAATCCGTTGGATACCAGGAAGTTGGAAAGTTCATCATACCACGCTCTTGGTGCTTGTTTGAGACCATATAATGCTTTCTTGAGACGGTAAACTTTGTCAGGATGATATGGGTCAACAAAACCATCTGGTTGGTTTACGTACACTTCTTCCTTCAGAGGTCCGTAAAGAAATGCTGTTTTAACGTCCATTTGGTACACTGTAAATGATTTGTGTGCAGCATACGCAATGAACAATCGTACAGTACCAACCGAGCAACTGGTGTGCAAATGACTTTCGAAAATTCAATTCCTTCTTTTGATCATATCCCTTAGCACATGACGAGATTTGTTGCGAATGATAGTATTTTACTTATCACGTTTTGTTTTTTTCCAGAGTCCACTTTAAGTTAATTGACATTTTTGCAAAGTGTGGTCTGTCGGACTAATTCCCATACATTAGTCGATCAAATGATGAAGTTCTTCCAGCATTGAGTCAATCCAGTGCAGGAATTCAGCCATGGCTTTCTTTGATGTTCTTTGGTTCGGTTCGACTCACGGTGAGTGCGGACATACACATCTCGCCATCTGTTTCTAGTTGACGTCTTGTTCTAACTGATTGAGAAGGATTTCCAATGAACTTGTGCTATATGGATGATCTTTTGCCAACGTTGGCTAGAAGGGGGATGGTGTTGATAGAAAGTATGCATGTTTGACGACCTCTAAACATGACGAGACGATGTCTCCCCTTGTTCTTGTACCGGTGTACTGAGTTGTTGATTAATCATCGTCGTCAAATGCTGCAGTTTTCTGTTTTAGTTTTGCTTGATGAATGTTCTTCAGGTGCTCAGTGACAGTTGGTGGTACTTGAGTTGACTCTGGATATGTTGATGAATGTTCAATGGAGGTGGATCTGCAACATCGGTTGTTGTAGAAGTGTGAGTTGTGTTATGTTGTTGACGTTTATCGGGATTATCAGCAGCATGTACAGCGGAAGACTTTGACACAACATGAGAAGTTCCATTGAGTAATTCACTGAACAGGGGACTATAAAGTAATTTCCAGCTCAGTAGACGTTGTTACGGTCTCAGCAATTGAGGAACATTTTCATGACTTTGTGGACCCGGGATGCTTAAAATTGTCTTGTTCATAGTTACGTCTCTTTGAACATTGTGGACCGGGGTCAGAACTGTCATGATCTGACGCCAATATGAGGCAATTCGTCAAGGATAAATGAATTGTTTCTATTTTCATTCTTGGTTCTACTTGTTAAATACCCAGTAAGCCTTTGACTGTGTAGAATTAGCAACAAAAATACATGCATCACCTTTTTCCTTCCTTTTATCAAGATTTTCACCTTCTCTGATGATGTTAGCTAGAGTAAACCACAAGATATGAAAGAACTTGACTGACGGTTTCAGGGCATGATGATATGATAAGGGTGTTTTCTCATGTCGAGGAATTATAAGAGAACACGGGTTTTGAGGGTAAAACTTGCTGTTGCAATTTGTTCAGCCCAGAAATACAGAGGAACTTTAGCGGCGCTTAGCATTGTTCGAGCTATAGCCTCACCAAGGAGTGCGGTTCGTCTTTCGACAACCGCCGTTTTGTTCAGGTGTTCGACAGTTGACGTTTCGAGTCTCATTCCCTCTTTTGCAAAAGTATGCATGAAGAGATTTTATTAAGAATTCAGTATGCCTTGTCAGTTCGTAATGTTGGTCACTTGAGCATGAAGTCTCTCTTTGGACAAGTGTGAGGAATCAATGAGAACTCAGGTGTTTCGTCTTTGGACCGCAAGAAGTGAGTCCAGTATATCGGTGGAGAAGTCATCAACCAATTACAAGAACATATTCTTTCCATTAATGCTTTCTAACTCGCATTGGACCACATAAGTCCATGTGTAGAAGTTGTTAGCGTTTTTTGAGCTCCGGGGTTAGTCTAAGTGTGAAAGACTTTCTTTATTGCTTTCCCCAGCTCACAGAAGAACACGATGTCTTTGTCGGAATTTCAGCTTTGGAAGCCATTCACAATATTATTCTTTGAAAGCAAGTGATGGGTGAAGTTTAAATGGATAGACGACGATGCCTTATAACCAAGCTTGAAGACAATGTTGCTTTTAGCCATTAAAGCAAATTTGATTGGGAGAAGTTGAGTCTTGAAGAGAAATGGAATACAAATCTGTGCCACGAGAACCTGTGAGAAGATCATTTCCCTTCAAATCACGGATGTAACAGGTAGACTTCGAAAAGCAACTTCCAATCCGATCACAAAATGACCAACGGAGGAATAAATTGTGATTAAGCCCTTCGACGTAATAAACCCTTGATAGTAATCGTTCTTGACCAGACTCTCCTTAGCAAGAAATTGGTGCGATTTGATCATTTCCAAACTTCACCGTGCCCAGAAATTTCTCCACAAAATTAGTTAGAAGCTTGAGATTTCCGGTCATGTGCTTTGAGCACCCAGAGTCTACGATGAATAGAACTATCTCGACGAGCTTATGCATTGGCTCATCATCAAAGATTGGTCCAGAAGTGTCAACTGAATCTGGAGTAACCTCTTGAAGTTGTGCCACTGTACATTTAATGGCTTCAATTCTGTTCGTCAGACTCATCATCAGTATTCATCCTTACAATCGCTTTTGTTCTGCATTCAAATGAACCCAAGCTTCCTCTTGTTTACACAATAACATCTTTTCCTTGTGATAAGCTGCATCCTTTATTCGTTTCGGTTTCTGACATTCCCTTGAAACATGCCCATATTCCTTGCAGTTGTAACACTGAATCCCAGACTTTTGCACTACCGGAGTACCTACATTTTCCCTAGCCCCAGCAACATTAATTGCCCTCTGATTATCATACCCTGTTCGATGTTAGTTCTTGAAGAATTATCTTGTTAGCTCGACTAGGTGTTTGATGATGTTCGCAGGTTGTTGTTGGTAGGTTTGTAGATCTTCTTGAACGAGAGAGAAATTAAAGCCATGAGTTTGTCAATCTCCTTTTCCTTTGACATTTCCTCATCTTCAGTAACCGTAGCAGGTTCTGGATCATAAGTAGGAGCAGAAGATGTACAATTGTTTTCCTCTGTTTCTGGTAGGACTGTTGCGGTCTGTGGCGTGGAGGAATATTGAGTGTTGTTGAGTTAGGATGGTTTGGAGGATGGTAAACTGGGATGTTGCTTTGTGCAAACAAAGTGCAAGTGGATTAGCAGTACGTGGCTAGTCTTTCGTTCGTGTATCTCAATGACTTCTTTCTGTGTTGCTTCAGAATGTCATAAAGCTTGTGTTAGGAGACAGTCTTCAGCTCTCTGACTCTGTTAACAATGTGTCACAAACCTTTGCAATTAGGTTGTAGTTGAGTAAGAACTGGACATTGACCTGATGATAAGTAACATTCACTGATTTTCGGACAAGCTCACTTCATCATCTTGGTTAAAAACCGTGAGTAATACGATTATGTGAATTCCACCATCTCGTGATTGTGAATTTTCCAAACTTTCCAATATAAATTGTTTCAAGATCTTGAACATTAATTGATTCTCACCTTGTTTCAACTTTCAATGGCTTTCTACATTTCACATGCATTCGGACAAGATCAACGTGGAGTAGATATCGTTATCTTATCCCTGTCAGAATGATCTGAACGGCTTTCGGCTTCAGCATTCATTTGAATCTCGAATGTATTGTGAAACATTCTTATAGTTCTCCATTATACTCTCTATGAGTTGTTCAGAACTTCCTTCGCAAATGGCCACTGTTTTCTCAGCCCATTGGATATATGTTGGAGGATTTTGGAGATATAGGGGATGAGTTCACGGTTTTTTTAGGGGGGGGGTTTTTTTGGTGTCAATGTATCTCTTGATTCTGGATTTCCACTGAACGTAATTACCCGGTGCTAACATTGGTGGACGATCTTTGCTACCCGCTTCCATGATAGCATTATGAAGAGCATTCGATGATTGAGTTTGCAAATTGGTATTTGAATTTGACATTGTGAAGTTGTGAATGGATATCGGATCTTAAGTAGGTAAAGTGATTGTTGTTGTGGATTGAAATCAATTATCGTTCACGGGATTTTACAAATCTTAGATTTAAACCGAGAGAAGAATCGTATCTTGCACGGGATTTTACAAAATCAAGAAACAACCGTGAATGAGTTGATTTGGAATCAGCGAAAATTCCAAAAAAAACTGAAAAATGTCAATAAATCATGGAAAATGATGTTTTTGGCCTTCGAAAAATCCTTAACCAGCTAAAGGGTGGTTACAGCGTGATCCGTCTCGTTTTTCTCTTCGATTTGAGAGGTCACGGGCCTAAAACGGACTTACGGATCAAAAGTTATGGCTGTTTTACTGAAACCCTTTTCGTCACACAAATTTTCAAGAAAATTTCTCGTTCGATCGCTCGTTCGATCACGCTCGTTCGATCACGCTCGTTCGATCACGCTCGTTCGATCGCTCGTTCGATCACGCTCGTTCGATCACGCTCGTTCGATCACGCTCGTTCGATCACGCTCGTTCGATCACGTTCGTTCGATCACGCTGGTTCGATCCCACTCGTTCGATCACGCTCGTTCGAACACGCTCGTTCGATCACGTTCGTTCGATCACGCTGGTTCGATCACACTCGTTCGATCACGAGAAATGTCACTAGTTCGATCCTCAAATGTTGAGACTCGTTCGATGGTGCTAGTTCGAATGAGCTTGTTCGATGGTCTCTTGTTCGATTGTGCTTGTTCGATGATGCTTGTTCGAATGATGCTTGTTCGATCAACAAGAATGACACTCGTTCGACCCAAACTATAAAACACTCGTTCGAACCACGCGCTAGAACACTCGTTCGATCCAAACTAAGATGAAGCTCGTTCGATTGAGACACCACGAACTCGATTTTTACTTCCTTACGTTTTACTTAGCCACGCCACGATAGTTATCAATTCGACCAGCTAAAACCGTTATATGCCAAGAAAAACAAATTCGTAGTCCACTTTACTTACAAAAAAAAAACACGAAACTAAGCTTACAAACACGAAATAACAAACTAAAAACTAACAAAAAAACTAAACCCACCGTGGCGAATGATACAAATGTAATCCCACAAAAAACTTAATTCCATTTTTCCAACTATTAAGCTATACCAATAAAGAAAAAACTGAGAAATGAGATAAGAGAAATGTGAAAGATTATTAGAGAGAAATAAGGAGGTGGAAGATTACACACAACCAAATTTATGAAATGTTAACCAACACCACTTTCATGTGAGGAGAGGGTTCTATTTATACCTTTGAGCCATGAGTGGCTTTTATGGCTTTTATCTTGGGCGGGCTTGGTTTTCTTGGGCTTTGAGCCCAAAATGGGACATATTAGATTACAATCCAGCCCGTTGAACCCGACTAGCCTATTACTTAACAAGACTAATTATGACTAATAAGACCGATAACATTCTTGTTCGACTTATATAAAATTAAGGCTAACAGATGATGAATATGAAGAGGAGATGACCGAGGGAGAGGCAATTTTCTTTCCCTTTTCTTTGCTAGGATTTCTTGAAATGTCTAGAGGATCCATGACCTGTTTATGAAATGTGAACCTAGCAATTGGGACAATGGCTTGAGGGAATGCAAATGTTTTGAATGACATCTTTAATGTTTGTAAGATTAGTTTGATAAGAGGCATGCTTTTCACAAGTAATGTTTAAAAGTTCTAATAAGCAATCATTTGAGAAGACACGTGTTCCTTTGTATGGAATTTAAAGGACTTGACCGAATTTTTCGAGTGACATAATGAACTCCTTGTCTCGAATGGTGAAACCAATCGAAAGAGACATATCATACAAATATGGACCATTTAAGGTGAGGGACAAACAATTGATTGGGGTTTGAATGATCAACGGATGTCGTTGCCAAAGAGTGTTGAATACATGATTCAATGTGTCTTCCTTCATGAATGAAGCGATTTTGAAGAGTTTTGAAGGAGCTTTTGGCATTGTTTGGAGTAGACCTTTGGTGATGGATTTTTGGTATGTAGGCTTTGGTTCTTTTGTAGTCGGGTTTCATCATTCCAAGCATAATTTAAACCTAATAAATTTATAATTAGGATATAGATAAGTATATTAAAAGTAAGTTATGATGTATGTGTGTGATTCATGTACACGATGTAGTGAATCACACATCTTCATTTTGCTTTATCTCTCAAATCGAATGAGTCAAGATAACACAACAATCGTAGATCTTGAAGATTCATTCATGAGAGGGTAATCGTTTTTTATTTGTATTAACTATGTAGATAAACAATATTTAAAAAAGTTCTAATTGTGAGTTTTAAAAAAAAATTCTTGGCGAATCACATTGAATGTGAGTTCCAAGTATGGAAAAACAAGTTAATCTATTATTTCAAGTCTTTTTCCATTTATGGAAAGAAAAATAAGTATTTCAAAATAAAGATTTAGTAGAGAAAAACTTACAATTGTGAATGTAGATGTCAAGAAATGTATGGATCTATCTTAATTATGGCTTGAAATGATGTTGGCGGGAATGCTCAATCTTGGGTGGTATGAGATGTAGGTGGTGGTATGTTATTGGAAGAAAAGGCAAGTGGTCCAACAATTTAAATGTAGGGTATCCTGTTGACTCACGGATCCACCTAAATAACGCACGGATCTCCTTATGGTGGATCCGTGGTCCGCAGGTCTCCAAAAATACGGACATAGTTGATTTTTGAGCAAATTGAGATATGGTGTTATGTTTTTAGCAATTGGAGTGTGTTATACTTACTATTAGGAGTATGTGATATAATTTTCAGAGTCGACGTCCAAGTTTTGAGTGAACCGTGCAACTTGTCGTGAATTTCCCGATGGAATTTCAACGTAGTCGATCCTACTAGGAGTGTGTTATCTTTTAGCATAAGTTTGACCATTACTAATAACACAATCATTTATGAACATTTAGACTCAACAAAACATCGTCAACACAAGTGTGAGTTGCAATTTGATGATTGTCCTTTTCGTCTTTTTCAATCGATTTCGTAATTTCATGTATTGACCATACATGTAGACTTTGAAAATATCTATGGTCATGTTATTGATATTTTCTTTATCTAGTAAAATTCTAATCTCGATTATGTTCATGATCGGAAGTTTTGTAATTGGAACTAGTAATGAGAATTATCATCTTTTGAATAATGAATAATTACTTCATTAGAGTTTCCGCTTACGATTATTTTTGGGATGATGAAGGATCACTATCCATGATAAGTTTCATCATTCCTAATCCTAATCTTAAATAATTAAATACTTCACGTTTTAAAGGCTTAGTAAATATATTGACTATATTATCATCGGATGCAACTTTCTCGATAGAGATATTGCCCTTTTGGACGTTATCGCGTAGAAAGTGATGACGGATTTCTATATGTTTTATTCTAGAGTGTTGTACGAGGTTTTTACTCAAGTTGATAGCGCCTTTATTATCGCACATAATCGGAACGTCATCGAGGCGTATGCCGTAGTCGATGAGAGCTTGTTTCATCCATAGTGCTTGTTGACATGCCTTTCTGGCGGAGACGTATTCGGCTTCGGTCGTGGAGATAGCAAGGGCCGTTTGTTTCTTAGCGAACCAAGATGTTAAACAACATCCCATGAACGTACAAACGCAATAGTGCTTTTTGCGTTCAATGTAATCGCCAGCCAGTGGACTGTGTCGGCAAAAAATACAGTTTCTATTTCTGGTTCCTTTCGGATACGATAATCCTAATGACTAGTTCCTCTTTAATTATACCTAAATATACGCTTTAACGACTTCTAATGGGTATAGTTTGGAATTTCTTGGAAACGATGCATAAGCAAACACTAAACATAATATCGGGCCTACTTGCAGTTAAATAAAGTAAACTACCAATCATACCTCGATATTTAGAGCTATCCACAGAGTCGGATTCATCGTCCTTAGTGAGCTTGATCTCTGTTGACATCGACGTCTTGGTTGGTTTGGAATTTCAACCCGGACTTCTTTAACATCTCCTTGATGTTAACAGTGGCTATTGATTGAAAAATATTCCGTCTTCTATTTGTTTGATTTGAAGACCCAAGAAGAAGTTTAACTCCCCCATCATACAATCTCAAATCGTCGGTCATGATTTTGTAAAATTATCAACAAGTTTTGACTAGTTAGAACCAAACATAATGTCGTTGACATATATTTGAACAATGATAAGATTGTGACTTTGATTTCTTAGTAAAAAGTGTGTTATCGACCATTCCCATTGAATACTCGTGTTTTATCAAAAATGCTTTTAGTCTATCATACCAAGCTTTAGGAGCTTGCTTAAGACCATATAAAGCTTTCTTAAGTTTATAAACATAGTTTGGTTTTTGAAAATCAATGAACCCCGGAGGTTGAGCAACATAAACCTCTTCGTTTATAAAACCGTTTAGAAAAGCACTTTTTACATCCATTTGATATAGTTTAAAATCATTTGCACAAGCAATAGCAAGAAGTATTCTAATTGACTCTAATCTAGCTACCGGAGCATATGTTTCATCATAATCTATACCTTCTTGTTGATTATATCCTTGTGCCACTAATCTAGCCTTATTTCTAGATACTATACCGTTTTCATCTAATTTATTTCTAAAGACCCATTTTGTTCCTATGACGGATTGACTTATAGGTAGAGGGACTAATTCCCAAACATCATTAGCTACAAATTGATTTAGTTCTTCTTGCATAGCTACAATCCAACTTTCATCTTTTAAAGCCTCATTAATATTTTTGGGTTCTATAGTAGATATAAAACAAAAGAAATTGCTATGATTTTGGGCTTGAGACCTTAATGTTCTTTGATTAAGATTTCCTATGACTTGATCTAGTGGATGATTCTTGGACTCCTTAATGTTAACAATTTCGTCAACTTCTATCGACTCATCTTCTTCATTAATATTATTTACTACTTTGGTATTTCTTTTAATAGCTTCTTCTTCACCAACATCATCATCAACCAATGGTGATAATTTGGTAGGAGGAGGACTTTCATCGAATGTCACGTTGAGTGATTCTTCGACTTTCATAGAGTGTTTATTTAATACTACATAAGCTTTACTATTTTGAGAATACCCTAGAAAAACACCTTCGTATGACTTTGGGTCAAACTTGGTTAAATAGTCTTTAGTATTTAAAATGAAGCACTTGCTTCCAAATACTTTGAAATATTCTAAAGAGGGTTTCCTACCTCTAAATATTTCATAAGGGGTTTTTCCTAGTATTGGTCGAATTAATATTCTATTTAATATATAAGTTGACGTATCAACGGCATTACACCAAAACTTTTGTGGAATTGATTGTTCATTAAGCATGGTCCTAGACATCTCTTGTAAGGTCCTATTCTTTCTTTCTACTACCCCATTTGATTGTGGAGTACGTGGAGCCGAGAAGTTATGAGTAATGCCTTGTGCATCACAATAAGCTCCGAATTGTACCTCATTATCAAATTCCTGGCCATGATCTGTTCTAATAGCTATTATAGAACTACCTAGTTGGTTTTGAATTTTCCTACTTAATATTTCAAATTTCTCGAAAGCTTCATTTTTAGTCTTTAGAAATCTAATCCATGTATACCTAGAGTAATCATCTACTACAACTAAGGTGTATAAATTACCTCCATAGCTTTTAATTGCCGATGGACCAAACAAGTCCATATGTAATAGTTCTAAACATCTTTTAGTGGAAACCATATTTTTAGCTTTATGACTTGCATGAGCTTGCTTCCCAATTTTACAAGCATCACAAAAATGTTTATCATATTTTAGATTAGGTAAGCTTCTAACTAGTTCCTTAGACGACAATGATTGAATTAAATGCATATTAATGTGAGCAAGTCTTCTATGCCATAAGGTAGAATTATCCACTACCGTGGCGAGACATAATTTGTCTTGAGACTTATTTCCTAATTTCATTACGTATAGACCATTTTTCCTAATTCTATTTCCTATGATTTTACCATCTTTAATTATTTCACTACCTTCTTCCGTGAATAATACTTGACACTTATTGTCACAAATTTAACCAACACTAAGTAAGTTAAATGCTAAGTTATCTACGTGTTCTACATTAGATATAGTGAGAAAGTCATTTGAGATCGTACCTTTTCCTATGATCTTTCCTTTTAAGTTACTTCCAAAGACAACATTACCTCTGTTGTTATCGGTCATATGTTTGGAGCAACCACTATCTTTGATATATCCATCCGATTCCAAGCATACCTATTTCAACAAAAACAAATTCAAGTGTTTGGTCCCCAATATCTTAGGGGTCCAAAAATGTTAGTGTTGTACATCCCTTGCATTTGTTGCAATTGGTTGGGATATTGAAATGGGATACAATTTCCCATATGTACAAAGCCTTGACTTTGATGGTTGTTCCAATTCATAGGATAGAAGTTTTGGTGAATTGGTTCTCTAGGGTTTGTTCTAGGTTGAGGTATGTTGTATCTTGGTTGAGAGGATATCTTTCTTCTAGGCGGAGGTGTTTTCGACCTAGACTCGGTTTTGACATAACCTAAACCGCTTTTAAGTGATGGTATTAAAATACGGTTTCTTTGACTCACCAATTCTATTATGTGTTAGTTTCTTCCTAGTAATGACAAAATCCGATCTCAAAGACATGGGTGGACTAAAAACGTGTTCTGTCACATTTTTAGCAACTGTGCGACTCACGGATCCAGGTATGGTGGATCCGTGCATCTTTATGGTGGATCCGTCGGTGGCATTTTCAGCGGACGACCCAACAAAACTTATGGGTTTGGTTCCGCTTATTGACGCTTTACTACTATCAAATCCTAGATCTATTTTACAACTAGATGACTTTTGATTATTTAACATTTCTCTTAGTTACTTTGCGCTTTTATCAAATTTTACAAACTTAACTTGAGTTTCCTTAAGTCTAGTGTTTTCCAATTTAAGTTCTTGACATAACTTACACGCAATATCAATTTCTTTACTTCTCTCAAGTTTCTTAATTTTCTTACTCGATTCTAAAATTTCTTTTTCTAAAAGATCTCTTTTAGTT